>CM042185.1:9562042-9625500 GCA_023539305.1 Ilex asprella
TTTAGTCTCTCGCCTACACCAATCCCAAATTCATCCACGTGGCAATATCACAACCGTAAGTCTACTTGACCATCCAACGGCCACGTGCAGATTTCAACTAACACATCGGCCTTCCCACCCAACTCTCAATTGACAATAAACCTCTATTTAAACCACCGAAGTTGCTGAACAAACTCAGGAAATTCAGCTTTAGCCCCCAAAAGCTTGCAATTTCCTACCCCCTCCTCCTCATCCTATTATCTTTCTTCCTCTTCATCAAAGCTTGATTAGATTTCATTCTCATTACTTTCTTATTCTAGATATACAGTCGTATATATTTCTGTACAACGGTCGTGATCCAACGAAGGTGAACTACCACGAAAAACCCGTCCTCAATTTATATATAAGTTTATAAGTTTTGACACATTTTTTTTCAATCCATTTTGAGTTTTTTCTCATCTGGGGAATACCCAAATCCTATACTGGCAATCTCTTTCTGGGTTCTTCTTTTTGAACTAGTGAATAATGGAATGCTGTAATGGAAGCAATAATGGCCATGGAATCATGGAAGGACTTTGTGTCCATGACCCATTGAATTGGGTTATGGCTGCAGAGTCACTAAAGGGTAGTCATTTAGATGAAGTCAAGCGCATGGTGGATGACTACCGGAAGGCGGTGGTCCGGCTAGGCGGCGAGACACTGACAATAGCTCAGGTGGCGGCTATAGCGATGCGTGACACGGAGGTGAAGGTGGAGCTGTCGGAGGCGGCGAGGGCCGGAGTGAAGGCCAGCAGTGACTGGGTGATGGAGAGCATGAACAAAGGGACTGATAGCTATGGTGTCACCACTGGCTTTGGTGCAACTTCTCATAGGAGGACCAAACAAGGTGGAGCTCTGCAGAAGGAGCTTATTAGGTAAATTTTAATTAGTTCATTAAATATTTAGCTAATGTCATAATATTATGGTTGTCTTGATGTAAGTTGGCTTAGACTTTTTATATTGATTTGAATTTATTCCAGTAGAGTGGTTGGTGAATTACACAAAAAACAAAAGGGGGAGTAGGTGGCTATTTCAACTACATTATACATGTTAGTGTATAGGGTTAGGTTATGGGACTTTCGCAATATTGGGCTGAAAAATGATTTGGACATTAGATTTTGATATAAAATTATTAATTAAAAAAATAATAAAGTAAAAAGAAGCATTGAAATGCATTAATAATAGAATAAGGGTTGCAGTCAGAGACCAATGGTGATGCCACGTTATGACCAAAGTGGGCCATCCTGTCCCTTAATTATATTTTTCTAGTGTTTTAGATTGAAAAAAAAAATTTAAGTTCACCCCTTATAGTTTTGCATATTTTCAATGTGATCCCCTAAAATCACCAATATTTTTTACTCAACTCTTACCAGGAGTCTTATTTTGACCTCGGCTAAAAGTATGAGTACCACTGTAGAAAAAAGTGATAACTAATACGATTAGCTAGCAATAAATCTTCCCAGCAATTATATAGACTCCTACCAATATGTATACAAATCTATATATAGGTTGAAAGCACACAGACAAGACAGGTTGAAAACAACACAGGCTTAATACAATTGTGAAATTTTATGAGGTTGAATGTTTTTTTTTTTGTTTGACAGCTATGGATGTTTAGGTTAGTTTATATGCACTTCGATTAATTTTTTTTTCGATTCGCTCAATGACCAATCATACACGCCGGGGGTAGAATATTTATGAGGATTTCGATTAAAATTTATGTTACATTGTATCATTTATTGAAATAAAAATTTAATTTTTTCTTAAAAAACCGTAACCAGTATACAATTATACCGTCTATTGAAATTTAATTTGGTCCTTTAAACAACTAAATTAAAATACCAAACTACCCCAATTAAAACTAAAAGATATTGTGTCTATTAAAGTTTGATCTCTTATTTAATTTTTTAGTTTAATTCTAAAAAATAGTATAATTGTATACTAACTAGGTTTTTTTTTATAAAAAATTAGATTTTTATTTTTGATTTTATTTCAATAAATGATATAATAAAACATGAATTTTGGTTGTAAAATTCATGCTCTATTATGAATGATTTAGACTCTTTGTTTGATTTTTTAGTTTTATTCCAACAGATAGTATAATTATATATTAATTATGATTTTTTAAGAAAAAATTATTTTTTTTTGCTTTTATTTCAATAAATAATAAAATAGAACATTAATTTTGGTTGTAAAATTTAAAATATTTGATATTCTATGCTTAATTGAAATATTTTTTGTCTAAGTATAACATTTTAAACTTAATAGATCTAAATATTATATGTGTACAAATTTTTGGAGGGTCTAAGTTTAATTTATTAACGGATATATTTTCAACAAGGGTTTAAATGTTATGCACGTACAAACTTTAAAGGTCTTTGTGTAATATTTCAAATATTATGGAATCTGAGTAATTAAATGACAAACTTCAAGAAGCCTAAATGTAATTTTTCCATGTTTTAATTGTTCAAGTAGTACGCAACTAAAAACAACTAAATGTTTTAAAACGGTCGAATCTCTATGGATACAGATAACATAAGTATAATCCATGAAAACAAAAATTTGAATACTGATATTATTTGATTAAACAAATATGGAGATTTGCTATCTTCCAAAATGTAAGAGGGTAACCTAGTTTAAGTAGTAACAAAAACGAGCTGTAAATTCTTCAGACGTTATAAGTTTGTATCTTGACAACCCTTTTTAGAAAAAGTCATGAAAATTTATCCCTCATGAATACCTGGTCTCG
This sequence comes from Ilex asprella, assembly GCA_023539305.1. NCBI lineage: Eukaryota > Viridiplantae > Streptophyta > Magnoliopsida > Aquifoliales > Aquifoliaceae > Ilex > Ilex asprella. Next base: position 9,564,810 of record CM042185.1, read on the forward strand.
ACGTGAATAATTCACCAATATTGTACACACATTTTTTTGAATTAAAAATATAATATAGATAAATGGTTTAATGTATTGTTTGGTAGAAGAAAAGTGGGTAAGTAAGAACATTGCAAAAACTGTGTTCAACACTGGAGGCCAGGATTTCAAAAGTTGCCTTGGTAGAAGAAAACATGGAAGTAAGGACATTTGCAAAAGACAAGTAAAGATCACTTGTCTCTATACAATCATCTTGTAATGTGTTATTTAAAAAACTGTTGTGTTTTCTTCCAAAATTTTTCAACACTCTGTTCAACACTAAAGCTCGGAGTTCAAAATATAGAGATATATTCACCAATTTCTATTTTTGGGAGCCTGAGTGAGATTCATAATTTAACCCTTGGTCTCTAATGATTAGGAATTATTCGAGAAGCGTGTTATTGCACTTTTGTTAGATGACGTAGTATTTCAACAATACTTAGAATACATTGCTCGGACTAAGCTAGTCCAATATCGACGCGGATGGGCAGGTTGGTCCTGCAATACAATCTGACCTTCTCATTGTTTTTCGATTAAAAAAATTAGGAATTCAAATTATATAAGTGGCACCTTATATATATGTACATATATATATATTGTAGAGAGAGAGAGAGAGAGAGGGAGAGGAGTGGGGTGGGAGGGTTTGGGGGTGATCCATATTAGGCCATGTGTAATTTTTCATTGGTTACATCACTAATGTGGTTACATGAATCTAATGTGGGCTAATAAATGATAGCAAGTCAAATTAGTTTTAAATCTTCCCACCAACAGATCTAAATTTGGGCAGCAAGTGGACAAAAGAAGTGAACTCCCCCCCCCCCCCCATAAATACCTTAGTGGGCAACAAAACGGTCCAATACTTGGGGGCCAACAACATTCGGTTCATACTCTCAAAGAAGACAATCAGTGTGCTGATGTTTTGGCTAACTTTGGAGTCCAACAGCTGGATCATTTTGTTGAGCTTGATGCTCCCTCTACCCAGCTGGCGAATTTTTGTTAGCAGATACGACTAGTGTGACTTTTCTAGGAAATGTCTAGTTTTTCTTGTTTTAGTACCAAAAAAGAAAAAAAAAATCAGCTGAAACAGGGAGAAATCAAGAGTAAAATTGGACATGTCTTGTACTGATATGTATCATATGATTTGATATGTAAAATAATTGTTCTTACCTTGTTCATGAAATTTTGCTGCCCCCCAGATTCTTGAACGCCGGAATCTTCGGCAACGGGACGGAATCAAGCCACACGCTGCCTCACTCGGCCTCGAGGGCCTCCATGCTGGTGAGGATCAACACCCTCCTTCAAGGATACTCCGGCATTAGATTTGAGATCTTAGAAGCCATTACCAAGTTGCTTAACCACAACATCACCCCATGCTTGCCCCTCCGCGGAACGATCTCCGCCTCGGGTGACTTGGTCCCTTTATCCTACATTGCCGGGCTTCTAACAGGTAGGCCCAATTCCAAGGCAGTTGGGCCTAACGGAGAATCGCTTGATGCTGCTGAGGCCTTCCATCGGGCTGGTATCAATACTGGGTTTTTTGAGTTGCAGCCCAAAGAAGGCCTTGCACTGGTGAATGGCACTGCTGTTGGTTCTGGCTTGGCTTCTATGGTTCTTTTTGAGGCCAACATTCTTGCTATCCTCTCGGAAGTTTTATCGGCCCTTTTTGCAGAAGTCATGCAGGGAAAGCCCGAATTTACGGACCATTTAACCCATAAATTGAAGCATCATCCGGGTCAAATTGAGGCTGCAGCTATAATGGAACACATTTTGGATGGAAGCTCCTATGTTAAAGAAGCTCAGAAGTTACATGAAATGGACCCCTTGCAGAAGCCTAAACAAGACCGGTACGCCCTCCGAACGTCGCCCCAATGGCTAGGTCCACAGATCGAGGTCATCCGAGCATCGACCAAATCCATCGAAAGAGAGATAAATTCTGTGAATGACAACCCGTTGATCGATGTTTCGAGGAATAAGGCCTTGCATGGAGGAAATTTCCAAGGTACCCCAATTGGAGTGTCAATGGACAATACCCGTCTAGCCATTGCTTCAATTGGAAAACTCATGTTTGCACAACTTTCTGAGCTTGTCAATGACTATTACAACAATGGATTGCCTTCAAATTTATCCGGTGGACGTAACCCGAGCTTGGATTATGGGTTCAAAGGTGCTGAAATCGCAATGGCAGCATACTGCTCCGAGCTCCAATTTCTAGCCAATCCTGTGACGAACCACGTGCAAAGTGCAGAGCAACATAACCAAGATGTGAACTCATTGGGCTTAATTTCTTCGAGGAAAACAGCCGAGGCCGTGGACATATTGAAGCTCATGTCTACCACTTTCTTGGTTGCTTTGTGCCAAGCCATTGACTTGAGGCACTTGGAGGAAAATTTGAAGTCGTCAGTGAAGAACACGGTTAGCCAAGTGGCCAAGAAAGTCCTGACCATGGGCAACAACGGTGAGCTTCACCCATCCAGATTTTGCGAGAAAGACTTGCTCAAAGTCGTGGATAGGGAATACGTCTTTGCCTATGTCGACGACCCTTGCAGTGCTACATACCCATTGATGCAAAAACTAAGACAAGTCCTAGTAGAGCACGCGCTGATCAATGCTGAAACGGAGAAGAACCCCAGCACTTCAATTTTCCAAAAGATCGGTACGTTTGAGGATGAACTAAAGGCCATTTTGCCCAAAGAAACCGAGAGCGCTCGAAGTGATCTTGAGAGTGGCAAGCCAGCCATTCCCAATAGGATCAAGGAGTGCAGGTCGTACCCATTGTACAAGTTCGTGAGGGAAGAGTTGGGGGCTAGTTTTCTGACCGGTGAGAAGGTCCAATCGCCCGGAGAAGAGTTTGATAAGGTGTTCTCGGCAATGTGTGCTGGGAGGTTGATTGATCCATTGCTGGATTGTTTGAAGGAGTGGAATGGTGCTCCTCTTCCTCTATGTTAGTTGGAATGTTTTTATAACGGTACTTGGACATTCCATTTCTTGTTTTTTTTTTTTAAGTTTCCATACCCTCATTTACTATGTTTGTATCTGAAATATGTGATTTAATGTTTTTAACGATATTTTGTTAGTTTTGTCTATCAATTTTATCTCTAAAGTATTCAATTAGTCTTTAAATGGTATCGCACAGATAGACCGTTAAGGTTTCGACGAAATCACGTGTAGATCACGTGATACCATCTGTTAACATGACATGTAATTACTTCTATAAAAAAATTTGGTGAAATAACTAATTAGGGACCAAAATAACATGAATTTAAATTTTAGAAATCAAATTGACAAAATTAATATAATAAGAACCATACTAACAAAACGAAAATACTTTAAAGACTAAAAATACTATTAACTTTTATTTGTTTGGGCACGATCTAGTACTCTGTTATATGTTACTTTTACTTTCTTCAGCATGATTCAAGTTCGATCGTCACTTATAAGAAGCCAGGATTGCACGTTTTGGTCAAATAAAAAAGGTTGTCCAAAGGTTAGTGAAATGTCATGATGCACAAATTAGTTTTGCGCTGTCAAGTAATTGATAATTAATACAGTAATTAAGAAGTGAGAGAGTAACTCAAGTGAAACAAAGATTTAGAATGGTTCAACTTACGTCCATTATAAAGGGTTAAAATGACCTAGTACTTTATTACTTCGAGGAGTGTAGGGAGATATAAGTTATAAGAGACGGGGGAGTGTGATAGCAAATGTACTCGATTGTGTGTGATGCCTTCTAAGTGTTGGCGGGACTTACAATTTATAATCGCCTCCTAACAGATTGAAGGAACTTATCAGTAACTAAAAGACTAATTTGGTGGAACTGGCGTCATTTTCTCAACGGATGAGGCAATTATGACGCTCCCCATAAGATCTGGTCAAAGGATGACGTAGTGGTTGACTCTTTCCAAAGAGGAGTGGATGAGGCTCTTGGGATGACCCTGCCTTCTTTTATTATGTAGCTCCTGGAACTCTGATGAGTTTGACTGGACGTGGACTCCTTTTGAGCTAGACCCACTGAATCTCTTTAAGTTGGAATCTTTATTCAGACTGAACTTATAACATGAGTTCGGGCCTTGGACTGACCATCTAAATATACCTGAAATCATGAAATGGGAATGATTTGTAAGATTCAATCAAGTTAGGCTTACAGAAAAGGAAGTTAAATTAATTGAGTAACAATACATACATTTGATTCGTGCTAAATAAGACATTATCCTTGACTTGTATCACTAAAAACCAAGAGAATTGCACAATGACCTATTTTTTCTTAGATTTGAACTGAAAGTTATATGTCCTGACCATGCATACCAACTTTCTTGAATATCAAGAATCGAACTCTGTATTGGTCTAACCATCACGCGGGTTGGGTGCGTGTAGGGCATTGTTAGCTCCAAAAATACCATATTGGGTATTTGAGATTTCTTATGTTTCATTACCATATGTGTCATTAGTTGAAAGTCAACCTCTTATGTGTCATTACCACCCAAATTAGGCCTTTGAAAAATCTCCACAAAAGTTCAACCATTATGAGAATGCTTTAGGTTCTATTATATTAAGTACTATATATTATATATGTGCGAGAATTTCATATTAGACCAATAGAAAAATGAGAGTGTCTTAATATATTGCATATGGATTTATTACCGTAGACTTAAGCTTTTAAGTTCTAGACGTGTATATTAAGCGTTGAATTACTACATTCTCGATAGGAATGACGTGGATTGAGGCGGTAGTGGGGGTAGTAGTCTCTACTCATACCCGCTTAAAAAATATCCGTCCACTCTAGTTCATCCCGTTAGCGAGAAAATTTTGATCACAATCTATAATAATTAATTTCTATAATTTTAAGGAAAAATTGGAAAAAAAAATTATAAATCTAACAAATGGAAGAAAACCCCATTATATATATATATAACAGGTTTAACGAAGCGAGACATGGCAAACACGAAAATGAATTTCAGTCCATTTTTCGCACGAGTTAAAAGAGCATTTTTGTATACGTCTATCGTCTAATACGTATATTCTATCCCTGATCCAAACAAAATAGATTTGAATGAATATCCATTTTTCTTCGATCTATTGCCATTCCTAATTACCGACCTCCCAACGCTACTAAATTAAGATTTTGAAGTTAAATTTTTAGATTTTTAATAACATTACGAAAAAGAAAAAATTAAAAACAGGGGCTTCCAAAAGTGGAAGTTGAGCTGTTACGGCAATGGCCGCTACATGTCACCCCCTGCTAAGCTATGCCCTGCATGCCTTCTACGTGTACCTCAAATATTCCATGTTCAAACTGGTTCTTTTCTACTACGTATATTTTAAATTCAGTAAGAGTAATGCTAGGGTGACCAAATTTTGGGATCAAATTTAGAGCCCAAATAACATGGCAGCATATCATTTGAAGTATTCATTGGGGCCCAAATGACATGGCACAAAAAAAGAAGCCCAAATCAGCTGCCATGTCATTTGGGCTCCAAATTTAGTCCCAAAATTTGGTCACCCTAGCATTATTGATCCAGTAATACCCTACACATGCCACCATAACCACCCCCAATAGCCCATCAGTTTCACCAGTTCAGCATCCCCTAATACGTAGACATCTCAAAGCTCTCTCTCTCTCTCTCTCTCTCTCTCTCTCTCTCTCACACACACACACACACACACACACAAACAGAGTCACCCAGTATGGCACTCTCCACCCTTCTCCTCCATCCCTGTCCTCCTCTCCTTCCCAGCAAACCCACAACATAAAACAACAGAAATGGCCGTACCAACAACAGCAGACTAATCTTCACTTCCCTCCTCTGCACAAACAGTCTCAGAACCAACACTACCTCTCAATACCCAAATAAACCCTCTGACACTCTCTCCAAAGAGTACAAGCTCGCAATGCAAGACGAATTCAAAAGAGCATTCCCATTTGAACCATCCTCTCAGAACTGGGAAAATGATGATCAAGAAAATAAAAAATTCCAAGATTTGGTTGATAAACGGTGCATCGACAATGTCAGGATGCTCATTGTTGACGCGCTGCAGAATTCGAAAGCTGGGCACCCAGTAATGGCGCTTTGGGATTGCAGATGAAATATCGAGATAACTGAAACACAAAACCACAAAAAAAAACTGTTGTTGCGGACGAAAACTGGAACAAAAAACTACCGAAAAAAAATTGTTGCCGATGATGCCTAGAATAAATCTTATATACGAGCTCGGGAGAGGAGGTTAGACAAGGAGGTCAGTTCAGGAGGTCAGACTGGACATCTATAGCTCGAGGGTCCAGACCTTGGGCTCCCCTCAGACAAGACAATAAAGGAAATGTGAAGGAGACAACCAGCTAATAGAAAGCACTCCCAGAAGCGGTAGGAAACTATAATCAAGGCACAGAATATCAACCGACGAAGATTTTCTCCTAAAATCATGGAGGATCCCACGGATGAAGGCAAAGATCTCGGTGTAGATCTCTTAGAAGATAGGAATTGCATTATAAATACTGTATTATACCTTCATTGCAAGGGACAGAACCATATATCCGAGAGGCAACCCTAGAGGCTACAGAGCCATAACAAAATCCTAATTTCTTTCATATTGTATTGAATAAGCACCCAAGGGATCAATAAAGAAAAAGGAGCAAGAGCCTCCATTGAAGAGTGGACTAGCCGAGCTCCAGAGTCGGTGAACCACTATATTTCTTACTGTTCACATTCCCCCAAACTCCCCTGAATACTCTACTGCGAATCACGAGAGCCATATAGCTCAGATCCATCTCGATCATCACGGTTTACACGCCCCCTGCTCATCCGCGGTGAAAAAGCATCATCAGTTTGACACCGTCTATGGGAACGACTGTTCTCGTTTTACAAATACGCTGATCTATCAGTGACTAATGGTCTCAACCCGCAACATGAGCCGAGGTCAAACCAATCCGCAGCGCTTGCAAGATCCACAGGAAGCCACCAATGGCCGACAACCTGAAAACAATCCAGAGACTAATCCCTTCACCGGGGACCCCCCAGCAAATAACGAGTTAGACGCCCTCCGCCTTGTCAACCAGCGTCTGCTACAGCAAAACGAGGAGCTGCTAAAACTCTTAAAGTGCCCGCAGGAGGCACGACCAGCCCAAGAAAGCCCGAATAATCCTCCTTGAAAGAAACAGTGCCACCTCGACCCCCTCAAAGAGGTCATTGAGGGAGGGGAGAATAGCCAGACCATGGGAAGAGGTCCACAACCGTCTCCCAGGAATGGTCACAACGAAGAGGTACAAAGCCGAAATGATGGAGGGGAAAGGAGTGATTTCATCCCCTACCAGCAGGAAAGAAGAGAGTAGTACTGGGAACAACGCTTCGAGGACATCAAGCAAGAGCTCAGCCACATGAAGGAGGCTGTAAGAAGCAAGGCTCCTGTCACTATGGATGCCCCTGGTGCAGCAGATAGAGTCACCATTCACTGCAGGGGTGCTGCATTTTCCTTTCCCACCAAAATTTCGGTTGCCTCAGATTGAGGCCTTCGATGGAACAAAAGACGCTATGGACCATCTCAACACATACAAAAACCAAATGGAGCTGCATGGATATCAGGACCCCGTGCGATGCAGGGCCTTTGTTATCACCCTTAAAGGGTCAGCCTTAACATGGTTCAATAGACTCCCCCCAGCCTCGATTTCTTCCTTCAAAGAGCTCTCAATCTCCTTCGTATCCCACTTCATAGGAGCTCGGATCTACAGAAAGCCGAGCTACCATCTCTTGAATGTAAAGCAAGGGCCAGACGAGAACCTCAGATCATACGTTCAGAGGTTCAACTCCGAATCTTTAAAGGTGGACGTCCCCGATGAAAAGTTCGCCATAACCGCCTTTATCGCAGGGCTCGGGATACAATCGAAAGATCTGATGTTTTCCATATCAAAGAACCCTCAAGCAAGTATGGCCGAGGTGTTAGCCAAAGCAGAAAAGTATATAAATGTGGAAGAAGCACTCCTCTCGAAGATAGGGAATTCTTCATTGCGAAAAGAGAGGGAAAATGAGGAAAAGAAGAGGGAGAGAAGTCCCAGGAAGGATAAAGAACGAGGCAGGTCTCCAAGGAGAGATAGAGATCATTCCTCAAAGAGGAGAGACAATGTGAGAGATCGTCTGGGGCCCCCACAGCCAGAATTGCAGCCGAGGTACGCCCTTAAATTTCAATAAAACAGCGAGCTTTTGATCAATCCCTATGTAACCTTAAGAAGAGCCATGTAGCTCACGACGAGCTCTTCAGCTCATAAAAAGAGAGTCAAGTAGCACGGGACAGAGCCAAGTAGCTCAGAAAGAACTCTAAAGTTCATGTAAAAGAATCATGTAGCTCACGACGAGCTCTTCAATTCATAAAAAGAGCCATGTAGATTGCGGTAGAGCCAAGTAGCTCATGACGAACTTTTAAGTTCATATAAAAAGAGCTAAGTAGCTCAGAAAGAACTCTTAAGTTCATGAAAAGAGCCAAGTAGCTCACGAAAAGAGCCAAGTAGCTCGCGATAGAGCCATGTAGCTCACAACGAACTCTTCAGCTCATACAAAGTAGCCAAGAAGCTACCGATGAGCTCTTCAGCTCATGAAAAGAGCCAAGTAGCTCAGAAAGAACTCTTAAGTTCATGTAAAAGAGCTAAGTAGCTCACGAAGAATTCTTCAGTTCATAAAAAGAGTCAAGTAGCTCGCGATAGAGCCATGTAGCTCGTGACGAGCTCTTCAGCTCAGACAAAGTAGCCAAAAAGCTACCGATGAGCTCTATAACTCATGAAACAGCACTGCAGGCAAGAAGCTACCGATGAGCTCTACAGTTCATAAAGCATCAAAATAGCCAGAAAGCTGCCGATGAGCTCCAGAGCTCACGATGAACTTTTCAGTTTATAAAACGAGCTCTATAGCTCACGATGAACTTATCAGTGCATGAAAAGAGTTCTATAGCTCACGATGAACTCTACAGTTCATAAACAAGGTGCACAGCTCAAGACGAGCTCCTCAGTTCACAGAAGCAAGTCGAGGTCGTTGTGTGACTCGGATCAGTTTCAGCATAACTCAACCCTTGCCCAAGCCAGCTTGACCAAGAGCTGGGGGGCAACTGATGATGCCTAGAATAAATCCTATATACGAGCTCGGGAGAGGAGGTTAGACAAGGAGGTTAGTTCAGAAGGCCAGACTGGACATCTATAGCTCGAGGGTCCAGACCTTGGGCTCCCCTCAGACAAGACAATAAAGGAAATGTGAAGGAGACAACCAGCTAATAGAAAGCACTCCCAGAAGCGGTAGGAAGCTATAATCAAGGCACAGAATATCAACCGACGAAGATTTTCTCCTAAAATCATGGAGGATCCCACGGATGAAGACAAAGATCTCGGTGTAGATCTCTTAGAAGATAGGAATTGCATTATAAATACTGTATTATACCTTCATTGCAAGGGACAGAACCATATATCCAAGAGGCAACCCTAGATGCTACAGAGCCATAACAAAATCCTAATTTCTTTCATATTGTATTGAATAAGCACCCAAGGGATCAATAAAGAAAAAGGAGCAAGAGCCTCCATTGAAGAGTGGACTAGCCGAGCTCCAAAGTCGGTGAACCACTATATTTCTTACTGTTCACATTCCCCCAAACTCCCCTGAATACTCTACTGCGAATCACGAGAGCTATATAGCTCAGATCCATCTCGATCATCACGGTTTACACGCCCCCTGCTCATCCGCAGTGAAAAAGCATCATCAGTTACAAGCATTTTTTTTTAATAGTGGATGATACATCACGAAGAAAATTGAAGAAAAAGTACATATGAGAGTATCTGAATTCGTACTTTTGCTACCTCTGAAGTAAATACAACGAGGTGCCACTTTCAAGATAATAGCTATAGTTGATTAGGTCTAAATAATATTATTGTCGAGCTGATCTAACAGTCCCACTAAATAAATAAATCTCCCAAAAGAAATTGGAAGTACCCATTAATATGGTAGAAGCACAGAAGGCAGTTTGGATGCAGCAGCTCTCAATCTTCCTAAAAGATTTGGATGGAGTCCTACACAAAACATTTTTTTTCTAAATTCTCTCAATAATAAATTACTTAACATTAATTCAAGTAAGACCCACTACATGTGAATGAATGCTTAACCAATAAACGGTAGGTGATCTCCCATTAAAAGAAATTAAGAGAGAGAAAGAGTATGTTGAAGCGGATTTAAATCTACATAGACTAATAATATTGGGACATACTATTAACTTTATATTTTACCCTATAAAGTTTTTGATTCATCCTCAAAACCAGAGAGAGGGCTGTCAGAGCCATGGAAAAGAAATGCCAACAAAGTTTTTGGAATTGTCCATTCGAAGATTTTCTAGTGTCTAAACACCGAAACGTTTGAAATTTTTTATGACATTTTGAAAATAAAGGTGATGTTTGTTCTTGGTAAGTAAGGTAAAATGAAATAAGTGCCCGATCTATATTATGAATGAAAAAATTACATACTAGCAGTGGATCTGTGCGATGCATGGAATTTATGATCTTTTCAAATTCATCTACGTTTTCCACACTATAACATGGGTTATTGTGTAAGAATATGGTAAATTATGGGGTGATGTGAAAAGATTTTTTGGAAAAAAATTAAACGAATGGGAATTGATCGGTGGTTTTTTTTAGGGGGGTGGGGTTGGTGTTACATAGGACATACTAATGGTGATCTCCCATTAATACTATTAACACTACAATCAATTTAGAGAACAGCGGGCTTAAGAAACTTTCCCTCTCTATTTCCTTTTCTCTTAGAATTCCAATTTCTTTAATTTCAACACAAGTTTTTTCTCCGATCACATTCTGCCAGAGACGGCATTCTTCAGGCGAAGCTGCTCAAAATAGAGGACTCGTACAGCCATCTGGACTGGGAGTCGGTCATTTTGTGCAGCATGATTGCAGGCTTCTTGAGAGAGCTTTTGGCAGTCTATGAGCTCGCAGAGCTTCTTACATTCGTGCTCAGTTAAAAATTTCAAATGTTTCGGTGTTTAGACACTAGAAAATCTTCGAATGGACAATTCCAAAAACTTTGTTGGCATTTCTTTTCCATGGCTCTGACAGCCCTCTCTCTGGTTTTGAGGATGAATCAAAAACTTTATAGGGTAAAATATACTTTTAGTACCCAAAGTATGCATTTTATATCTATTTGGTCTCCAATTTCTAATTGTGTTTATTTATTCTCTAAGGTTCCTAATTTGTACATAAATGGTCAAATTTTAAACGTTTGTCAGAAAATTATGATGGTTCTGGTTACGCATCAATTGCGTGGATCTTAATTTTGTGTATTTGATCCCTAAAATTCTTAATTTGTGTATATTTAATTCCGCGTGGTTGGTGCATGACTAGACACATTAACGATTAAATGCGAGTGTTTATGAAGCTGCATATGTGATTGGTGTGTCTTTATATAGCTATATACGAGAAATTCTTGGCCTTGTGAGATAGAGGCGACTTAATTGCTCCAGTTTCCGAGTCCAACTAGAACCGAGGGCAAACCTCAAGTACACGAACCAATTCCTCAACTCATACGTCAATTAAATTAAGACTTGCGCTTCGAAAGAATTCGAACCCATATCATACACTTCGATACAATTTGTTCAAACAACTGAGATTCGTCTTACTAACCAACTACGCTTTTATCCCCCAAAGAACTTGAATCTTTGACCACATGAAAACTAAATCTTTTACAAGATAAATAGTATAATTGGAACAAAAGTCATCTATTGGTATTTTCAATATTTTACAAGTGAGTCACTTTTTTGCATTGTACTATGCATTTTAAAGTCGTGTTGCTCAGTCCAAAAAGCAAAAAATTTGCGGCCCTGCTGTTACACTTTATATAACGTGTTATAAAATTGTATGAACATGTCACAAACGAACAATGTGATATAATGCTGCAGATCCGGGACATTTAATAGCATAAAATAATATAAAGCAGTCAAAACCATGTTGTATATATTTTCCCAATTGTTATGCTCTTTCATGATGTAGATTGTGCTCTAAAATGCAAGAAGTAATTAATGACAGTTTCAAAGTTATTCTGAATTTTGATTTTATGAGTCATTTGTTATATAAATACCACTTGACAAGGGGTCATTAGACTCCCATCATTTCCATTGTGAAGAAACATAAATAGCCGTTGTTATTAGACTTTGCCAAAAATGGCTAAGCTTTCTTGCTTATCGTCACCCTTGTCTCTTTTAGGTTTGTTCATTGTCCCCTTTATCTCTTGTTTACATCTACTTTAACCAGAATAGTCCCAAGCATGTCCTTTTGATTTTTGGTTGAAATGCTATTTTTGAATGCATGAAATCACCTAGAAACCATGCGAATCTGTAAAATCGTAGCTAATGCAGTCCGAGTGACTAAAACTCCTGACGTGCAAGTTTATGTCTGGCCCTTTGTTTAGTCAATGAACTAATTTGTGTAGGTTGGTTTGTTATCTTTTAGTTGGACAATACTATCTATATAACATTTCTGATGGACAATACACTTACGTTGTTAAGCAAAGTAGTGAATACCTAGAAATACATTTGAACCTTAAGGGCTTAAACATACTAAAACCTTGGGTTGCTAATGCATCATGTCATGTTTTATTCTTAAATTGTATGAATAGATAGTAGTATCGTATTAAAGTTTATTCAATTCATACTCAACTCACTCATTTATGATTGTTTATGTTCAAGTTAAGTACATAAACATGCATAAATGATTGTGTTGAGCATCATTGCAATACCGTTAAGGGCGCCTCAAGTTAAGTCTCAACGAAGATGTCAAGTTTTTTGAACCCCAATGACTGTGAACGTGCAAGTTGTCGTCAGAAGTGCCTTGACTCTCAAAATGGCAATGGAGTTTGCATCGCGGGCAGTGGTGTTTCCGTTTCGTACCGTTGTGTTTGCTTCTACGATTGTCGTTGATTAGCTAACTCTATTTCTCCTTGAGGAGAGAGAAGATGAACAAAACCAAGCATTGATCCAAAATAAGGAATCGCAACATTTTTATTTATTGTGGATCAATGCTTGGTTTTGTTCATCTTCTCTCTCCTAATCAACGACAATCGTAGAAGCAAACGCAACGGTAAGAAACGGAAACACCACCGCCCGCAATGCAAACTCCATTGCCATTTTGAGAGTCAAGGCACTTCTGACGACAACTTGCAAGTTCACACCCATTGGGGTTCAGCACAACTTGACATCTTTGTTGAGAATTAACTTGAGGCACCATTAACAAGACTGCAATGACACTCAACAAATTCATTTATGCATGTGTATGTACATGTTTATGTACTTAACTATATTATTTATACACGACATTGGCTTGAGCATAAGCCTTCATAAATGAGTGAGTTGAGTATAAATTGAATAAACTTTAATACGATACTACTATCTATTCATTCAATTTAAGAATAAAACACGACATGATGCATTAGCAACCCTAGGTTTTATTATGTTTAAGCCCTTAAGGTTCAAATGTATTTCTAGGTATTCACTACTTCGTTTAACAACGTAAGTGTATTGTCCTTCCATCGAAAATGCTATATAGATAGTATTGTCCAACTAAAAGACAACAAGCCAACCCGCACAAATTAGTTCATTGACTAAACAAAGGGCCAGACATAAACTTGCACATCAGGAGTTTAGTCACTCGGACTGCATTAGATAGGATTTTATAGATACGCATAGTTTCTAGGTGATTTCATGCATTCAAGAATTGCATTTCAACCAAAAATCAAAAGGACATATGCTTGGGGCGATTCTGGTTAAAGTAGATGTAAAAAGATATAAAAGAGACAATGAACAAACCTGAGGAGACAAGGGTGACGATGAGCAAGAAAGAGAGGCCATTTTTGGCAAAGTTTAATAACAATGGGTCTTTATGTTTCTTCACAAAGGAAATGATGGGAGTCTAATGACCCCTTGTCAAGTGGTATTTATATAACAAATTGACTCACAAAATCAAAGTAAATCAAACATTAAAAACCATAAACAGATTTAGCTGAGAGGGGGGATGGGCTTTGTGAGATTCATCCTTATCTAGAATTAATGTTTGAGAAAAGACTAATTATTACCTTTTTCTTAATGTATTTTATGGCAAATTAGTAAACATCCTACGAAAATAAGAGTAAAAATATGGAATTTTAGACCTAATTTTTGTTATCATTTCAGAAATTGGATGCATGTTTCCAAACACACTACACATTTATTTTACTTTTTAAATGTCAAAACCTGTATAATTGTGCTAAAATTTAAAGTATGCCAATTAATTTATGTATATAAAAAAAATTTATTTGTATGTTATTTTTAACTAGGTTGAGGGTAAAAGAGTCTCAAGTATTTTTGTGCAAAACCATAGAGCAAATAATAAAGGAAGAGATGGAGAGGATTTAGAGCCACAAATGTTATTGGATTACAACATTCATTTTTGTTGTGCTGTGAAGTTTGTAAAAATGGATTACATCATTCCTTTCCTAGAATGTGAATCCCCACAACTAGACTATGTCATCTGTTGCAATTGTTATTTTTTTTTTTGCTGATAAAAATAAATAAATAAAAGGGGGGAGGGCGACCAATAGACAATATATGAGACATAACTACTAACCCCAAAGGGTAGTATGTCACCACAACACCATTAAAGTCAAACAATAAATTGCATTGTTCCCGTAAATCAAACCTTGCTTGATAACCAAATGAGAGTCAAGAACGACCCTAAATGAGTATGACTTACTACCAGCTCGGATGGTTTTGTTGCAATTGTTATTTGCATTCAAATGAACAACTTGTTGAACCTTAGGAACCACAAACAATGCATATTCCATTCGAGCAGATATGTGCCGAAGTGTCCGATTCATTCAAAAATGTACATTCTTTGAAGCCCAATGATCAAAATTGCCACTTGACTTGTTTACACCAATTATGTGGCAAAGCTACAGGCCAACAGATTTTAATATATACTACTTTACAGTGTTACCTAGCTCGATACGACCAATGAGAAACGTTGGACCCACATATCACACCGATACCCAGATGTCAAGATTCCAACATGACTACTTGATGCAAATAGAATAAGAAAGCCCAGGTAACAGTTCACAAGTTATTGAAGAATACACAATAAAATGGGCATCACAACGTATTCTAACAAATTGTGAAGATTTAGAATATCATCAGACACCAAAACCTACAATTACAAATGGACTGCTGGAGGTTTCTTGATGCTTTTAAAGTAACTCAAAGTAAAAATATGAAAAGGAAAGTACCTGAACACCTCTATGCTATGCATGAGAATTCAAAGACACAAAAAATGAAAAATCTATTTGATATGGATTTAGGTTGTGGTATCGTCATGCTACAATGGCCCTATCTTGATATCACAATCATCATTCAAATAACATGATTCACTCGAAACTAACAAACTACTTATCTTTCGACAAGTAATTCCTACTGTGCATTTTAACGTTAATTTACCTTATTTCAAGTTTGGAATCATTCTTATCAACTTTTCTGATACCTCAAACACAAATTACTACGAACTAGTTTATAAAATTACTCCTCACCCATGACTCCCACCCTACACCAACGAAAAAAGGAAGGTTTTTGTCTATGATTCGTGAATGCAGGCACAAGGTATCCAATGCACCACTTTTCAAAAATAAAGATGTGGAAACACAGCGATAAACATATGTATAATTATTTTATGCTTTGCCAATATCTTACTTTTAATCCCTATGATATCCTGAAATCTTGCAATATTTGAGGTCAAAGTTGGCATTTTACTATTGTCACTTCAAAAAAAAGATTAGGAAAGAATGCTGATAATGAGTGGTCATAATTGTAATCCAATATTTCCCAAGTTTAGAAGACACAAATGTGCAGGACAACGAAAAAAATTGACCACAACATAAACATGCGAATTCATATAAGATGTCTCTGGTTTTCTAACACAATGAGAAACCCAAGACAGTGTGCCCTAAATTAGGCTCGGATTAGAACCAGGGCATAAGGAGGAGAAATAGTCTAGATGAAGCAATCAAATATGGCCAAAACCTCAAATCACATTGAATGAAGTTATGGATATGCGTTGTTGGTGCTCTCTCTCTTTGGGGGGGGGGGTGTAAATTTGTATCTCCATTCCTTTCCTTCACTTCTTTCTTCTTCTTTGGGATCGAAATTATGGTTTGCTCTTTGTTTGGCTCCTACATCAAATTCCTTTTGTCCATATATTTCAAAATCCATACTTCATGAATGAGAAAAAATGAGAAAGCACTTGAGTGACTGATACCAATGAGAATGGTGAGTGTTTGCTGCTATATTCAAAGCCTAACCACTTAAGGGTCTTAGCTATATAATGCACAAGAGATAAGGCATACCTCCTAATGCAGCGCTGGCCGCAGAAAACATTAGCAGTGGAGGAAGCTGCCGTTCAAAAAATCCAAATTTTAATGAGGTAACATAATAATATAGAAGTTAACTAACATGTATATTATGCCACATAAAGATATATGAAGGCAGAAATTCTGAAAAAAGCTAGCAAAAAGAGTTAAGGGTTCAACTAAGTAATAACCATGCCCCAATAAGAAAAGAAAGCCACTTCGGTCCCTTCACATGTTTCTGAACATACGGGATTCCTGAAACCAATCCATATTAAGAAATTTGTATAAGGCTACACACTGCACACAAATATGCGCACAAACACACACACATACAAAGAGAGAAAGAGCAAAGAAACATAATTGTACCTGTATTGAAACCATGAATTGCACTAAGCATTCCACCAATCCCAGAGCCAGCCTATTCAATGAATCGTATAAGAACCAAAACAAATAAAGAAAAAATAACAATAAAAATGAAAATAGCAATCTGCAGAAACACAAATTTTACATTACAAAGCTCATAAAAAGTGTGTGAACTCAAACATTAAAGATCGACAGGGTTTTGGTTCGTATGCTAGCAGAGCAGAGGTACGAAACTGCTCGAAAGGACTGAACAGAACATTATTGACCAGCATTCACGTCATAGTGTCGCAGAGACAGTTAAGCATCTTGATTATTTTAACCTCTTGTTTTCCATGTCAAATAACACAATGAAAAAGAGTGGAAAACAAAATGATGACCCCAGCTGCATGAAACAAGCTGACCGGCTAGCACTGGAGCTCTTTCAAGCTCATTCATTCATAAAATAAAACAAGCTCGAACCCACTTTTAGAGCTAGCTTAGTAATTAATCTGAGCTTGAACAATGTCCTGTTCAGCTCGTTAGACTCGTGAACAAATTGATCTTTTATACATACACACATGCACGCACATGGAAAATATAATCTTAGTACAACACCAAAACATAGTGACCCATACCAGAAACTGTTGAAGAAGTGCATGATTATTTGAAGTTTGGATTTCAATCTTCATTTGCTATTGTAGGAGCAATGGTGATGCCCACACATGTCATCCCAAATCGAAACTAAAGAAGAAAATAGAAACACTGGGACACTATATGAACAATGAATGCCAATCTCAGTTCACAGTTCCTGCAATGAATCCGACTCTGGCTGCATTTTTTATTTTTCCCCTAAAATTGTGGGCAATGACTAGCTTGGCTCATTTTTTATAAAAAGGAGCTGAGCCGAGGCAAGCCCGAGTTAGGGGGCAAAACGAGAAGATCTTGAATATAGTTTTTGAAACTCATTCCAATCTCAAAGTGATCCTAAACATTGCTTAAAATTGAATTGGCTGAGTTTTGAATAATGTAGTACTCGGCTCGATTCAGTTCTTTTGCATGAAGACAACCATATAGAAGATGTCAAGCATCTTCAAAAGCTCTACACTAGCATGGTAACTACTCATTAAAAACAATCAGATTCTCTAAAATCACGATAGAAAAAGGAGAACACCAAATATGTCATTCAACCAATATATTTGTATCCATGGCCAAACAAGGCCGAGAAAGCACTATTAAACAACAGTAATTACTAAATTGACAATTTTTTCCTTTTTTATTCTCTTCTTTGTTTCTTTTTTTTTATTCTTTTTCTTTTTCCGAGTAGGGGATGCCGAAACTGCAAAGACACTAAAATGAAACCCAGATAAGAGAATCTTTAAACCCTACAATGAGGAAGCTTAAACCTCCACAGCTCACAATTCTTCATCAATAAGAAATCCTCTTTCCAAATTCTGAGGAGTCTATTCTGACTTCAAAGCAATAAAAGCAACATGATGAAATTATTCTTGCTTTCCCATAGCCAGATTTGGCTTAATGGTATAAGTAATTTCATATCTCTTAACTTAGTAGTAATCTGTAATCAAAATGAAACCGGCATATTACTCATTTGTATCCCATCAACCATCATTATAATACAACTAACTTTGACGGGCATCACATCAAACCATCATTATAAATACAAGTAACTTTAACGGGCATGTCCATATTGTACTCATTTGTATCCCAAAGCTAACAAACTTGCTTGAGCAACAAAATTTGCAAATTTATAAACGACTTTGAAAAGGGTCTCAAATCTATAACCAATTGCTGCGGACCAAATTACGAAAACACAATCACCTAAAACTAAAACCTCTACCACGCTCAAATTCATTCACAAATACCATACTAGTACCAAAGTGTTAAGTGTGTCTGGGTGTGGGTGTGGGTGTTGGTGTAAGTGTGAGTGTGTGAAGAAGAGAAATAGTGAACGTACCACAGCGGTGGCGTCATGTAAGACTGAAGTAATAGTCCACTCCCCATTTTCCTGCTTCACCAGAAACAAATAACGGACATTCTAACAGTAAGTGCTCGCTCTCAAAGACATATCATCGAACAAGTAATTGGCATCAAGATTGCAAATATGGAGAGGGAGTGAGAAAGTACCGAATTAGGGTTTAAGAGACAAAGACAACGAGGGCATCGAGCTGAGCCGAGGCCAGGGTTGATGGTCCGGTCGTGGTCCAGATTTCCCGTCCGGAGCTTCTGTTCGTACGCCTCTCTAGTCCCCATCTGTTGATAGCTTTGTCACTTTTGGGTTCTCTCATTTTTTCCCCGTTCAAACCTAAATTAGAGGCCCAAGCGGCCTGTACAGATAGGTTGTCAGCTACGTGATGTCATTGGTTAATAGTAGATTAATATATAAATAAGTAAATCTTACTTAATTTTAATTTTAAGGTATTTTAAATTAAAAATTGAAATATATATTATTATTATAAATACTTTGCGTATAAGTATTTCTATATAAATTTTGTGCATTGCATTGGACAACGATAATAAATATTACCATTATTAATGAATTATTTTATTTTTGAATTGATATTATGTCGGGTTTGTGTTATTTTATGTTAAAAGGAAAATAAAATTTACAAGTCTGGTGCTCTAGATTGGGCCTTTATAAAAATGAAAAATTGATTGAGAACTGAGCCCTGAGGTAGGCCTGTCAATGGATCAGATTTTGATCCAAATTTGAATACAATTAGTTAGATATTTATTAATATTTTTTACTAATATCCGAATCTGACTTCAAGATCTTATATTTTAATAGATTTTGTTTTGAATATACTTATATTCGATCCTAATTATTTATATATAAATATTAAAAAAATAAATAATTATTTTAAAAATTTTAGTTGAAATTTATGTGCAATTTTTTTCCCAGTAAAGTATAGTTTTTTTTTTATCAGACAATAAAATATAGTTAGTTAAGTTATTTGAATTGGATCCGATTTTAGGTCGTTAACGGATTTTGATATGGACCACACAAAATAAAATTCGTTCGATTCAGCTTTAGAAATTGAATTTGGATTAGTCAAAAATTGATTCAAACCCAATTCGTTGATAGGCCCAGCCCTACTCTAATTGGGCTGGATCAGAATTTGGGATTCTATTCTCTATTTAGGGTTGGGCCTATATATGGATTGGTCCAATCCAATGTGACTGGGGCCAACCGGTTGTTCAAATTAGGTTAATTAACTTTTTACCCCTAAAGTTTGACATAATTTTCAATTTGGTCTCTAAACTTTTATTTTATCACATGGAAACCCCATCCCTCGGGTTTTGCAGTTATTCCTATAGTCATTCTTATTCATAATTGTCATTTAAGTTCTTAAAAGAAAATATCATGCATGTGATGGATAATTAGGGACATTATTTTTAATTAATCAAAATCAAATTGAACCAAAAATAAGATTAAATTCTATGTTCAGCATCGAAATTGAACCTAAATTCTATAACACCCATTAATCAAAGGTAATTAGAAAATAGAAAAAAATAAATTTCACATCTGCAATAGACTTAAATATCAATAACAATGGATAAAAAGTGTGACATAGAGGCTCTAATATTTTATATGTGTGTATGATTGATTTTTTGTTTTAGAATTTCAAGTTAAAACCAAGATGAATTTCATAAATTTGAATTGGGGTTTGGGTTAAATCCATCAACCCAAAATCTCAACTTGAGTATTTCCCAAATTCGATTCACGTTGAAAAAAAAGATAGGAGAAAGGAAATGCATGCGAGATGGATATAAAGAGTTGAGGTTTATGATGTAGAGTTTATCCGATGTCGCTCAAATTAGTGAAATTAGATAATATCTTAAGGTACGGGGTGGTATGTAATATGCTCTCCTTTGCATCCACCTCCAACGAGAAACAAAACGTGTGCTTGAACTTGCACGCAGACACACATAGGCACTTTTTTCAAGGGTAATTATGTATTTTAAACAGAATAGAGATCACGTGAATTTTTTATCATTTTTTATGAACTAAAATTAATTGTTGGAGTTAATTGCAAAATATTCAAACTTAAAAGAGAAAATTTAATGAAATTAAAATTTGAATGACTTAATAGCAAACTACCCAAAATTCAAGGGATTATTTTGTAATTAATCCAACGTTCTTCATTTGCGGTGTTGGCTATTTTTTGAAATAACATGATTCCTCTCACAATTTTTTTTCAACAAACAGTGTTTAAGAAGAAAAACCAAACAAAATGTTTGAAGGAAGTCTAAGTCATAAAGATGATTCTACAATGCTTTTGGTTGGTAAGATCAAGATTATGGTGGTCACCAATCAATAGTCATAAAAATGATTCTACAATGCTTTTGGTTGGTAAGATCAAGATTATGGTGGTCACCAATCAATAGTCATAAAGATGATTCTACAATGCTTTTGGTTTGTGAAGTCAAAATCACGGTGGTTACCAGTCAATAGTCATAAAGATAATCCTACAATGCTTTTGGTTGGTGAAGTCAATAGTCATAAAGATGATTCTACAATGATTTTGGATGAGGGGGGTCTTTTGAGTAACGGTCTTCAATAATGCATCTAAAAATTATTCTTAATTATGAGTTCCATTTTTATTTTTATGTGTTTAAGGTCTCCCATTTTTTCCATTATTAAGAACGTATTAATCATTTAACTAGAGCAAGGTGACATGTCAACTTAAGATATGAAACTTTCAATCCAACCCAACCTAACTCAATCTCGTTTTGTACCGAGCAACTCTAGTTCGATCTCAAGCCATGATTAATTTTTTAAACTCGAGTCGAGATCGAGTTTCACAATTTGAGTTTTTTATTAATCAAAATCAAATTGGGTTAAAAATAATATTCAATTCTATGTTAAATTGAACCTAAATTCTATAACTCACATTAATCAAAGGTAATTAGAAAGTAGAAAAAAATAAATTTCACATCTATAGTAGGCTAAAATATCAATAACAATGGATAAACAGTGTGACATAGAGGCCATATTATTTTATACGTCTGTAAGTGTGATTTTTTGTTTTGGAATTTCAAGTTGAAACGGGGATGAATTTCATAAATTTGAATTGGGTTTAGGTTAAATCCCTCAACCTAAATCTCAACTGAGTATTTCCCAAATTCAATCACGTTGAAGATTTTTTGCCCAAGATCAACCCAAGTATTAAAAATTTAGAGTTGATCCTAGATTTAATTCGGGTTAGCCCACCCAAGTTTCACCGTGGGAGATAAAACGAAAATAATTCTGTAGAAAAAAAAATTAAGTGAGTAATGCAAGTCAAGATCAACTTTGGCGCTTATATTTGCTTGGCTGATTGAGGAATCATGCAAACATTTTGGCGTTTTAAAAGCATGAGGAAACTCTTTATTTTTTGCAAAAGCATTTGCATTGTGTTCAATCTAGCACACCATTATGGGCACTTCTATTCCAACTTTGGCGCATATGTTTTTGCTCATCGTTGTGGGCAATTCAAACTCAAACATCGTTTGCCATGCGAAGACAGCTTCATTGGGAATGTTGAACTTTGTGGTGCGCCTCTCCAGTTAAATTGAACCAAAGACAAAGAATATCATGGTTCAACACCTGTTCACAAAAATGGCGAAGAGTTTGAGATGTTGTGGTTTCATATTGGCATGGATACACCCGATCAATCCAACACTAACGAACTGCACAATAAAATATCCGTCTTCACCTTTGCATCCACCTCCACTGAGCAACAAGACGTGTGCATCTACGTGCAAACAGACACACATAGACACTTTTTCAGGAGTAGTTATATATTTTCAATAGAATTGAGATCACGTGAATTTTTATGTCTATCTTTCATTATTTTTATGAACTAAAATTAATTGTTGGAGTTAATTGCAAAATATTCAAACTTAAAAGAGACAATTTGTTGAAATTAAAATTTGAAGGAGTTAATAGCAAACTGCTCAAAATTGAAGGGATTATTTTGTAATAAATCCAACCTTCTTCATTTGCGGTGTTGGCTATTTCATGGAATAACATCATTCCTCTCACAATATTTTTTCAACAAACAGTGTTTAAGAAGAAAAACCAAACAAAATGCTTGAAAGAATTCCAAGTCAAGGTCCAAGTCATAAAGATGATTCTACAATGCTTTTGATTTGTGAGGTTAAGATCATGGTGGTCACCAATCAATAGTCATAAAGATGATTCTACAATGCTTTTGGTTGGTGAAGTCAAGGTCATGGACTCACGGTGGTTACCAGTCAATAGTCATAAAGATAATTCTATCATGCTTTTGGTTGGTGAAGTCAATAGTCATAAACATGATTCTACAATGCTTTTGGACGATGAGGTCTTTTCCGTAACAGACTTCAATAATGCATCTAAAAATTGTTCTTAATTATGAGTTCCATTTTTATTTTTATGTGTTTAAGGTTTCCCATTTTTTTTTCCATTATTAAGAACGTATTAATCATATAATTAGAGCAAGGCGGCAAGTCAACTTAAAATATGAAACTTTCAATCCAACCCAACCTAACTCAATCTCGTTCTCTACTGGGCAACTCTAGTTCGATCTCAACCTGTGATTAATTTTTTAAACTCGAGTCGAGATCGAGTTTCACAATTTGAGTTAAAATTGAGTTTTTCAATAATCAAAATCAAATTGGGTCAAAAATAAGATTCAATTCTATGTTAAATTGAACCTAAATTCTATAACTCCCATTAGTCAAAGATAATTAGAAAATAGAAAAAAATAAATTTCACATCTGCAATAGGGTTAAATATCAATAACAATGAATAAACTGTGTGACATAGATGGCCTAATATTTTATATATGTGTATATGTGATTTTTTGTTTTGGAATTTCAAGTTGGAACTGGGATGAATTTCATAAATTTGAATTGGGTTTTGGTTAAATCCTTCAACCCAAAATCTCAACTTGAGTATTTCACAAAATTCAATTCACGTTGATGAATTTTTGCCCAGGATCAACTCAAGTATTGAAAATTTAGAGTTGATCCCTGATTTAATTCAGGTTAGCCCACCCAAGTTTTACCGTGGGAGATAAAACGAAAATAATTACGTAGAAAAAAAAATGAAGAGAGTATTGCAAGTCAAGGTCAACTTTGGCGCTTAAGTTTGCTTGGCTACTTGAGGAATCATGCAAACCTTCTGGCCTTTTAAAAGCATGAGGAAACTCTTCATTTTTTGCTAAGCATTTACTTTGTATTTAATCTAGCACACCATTATGGGCACTTCTATTCCAACATTGGCGCATATGTTTTTGCTCATCGTTGTGGGCAATTCAAACTCAAGCATCTTTTGCCATGCAAAGACCCCTTCTTTGGAGATGCTGAACTTTGTGGTGCACCTCTCCAAATTAATTGCACCAAAGATAAGGAATCTCATGGTTCAACACCTGTTCACAAAAATGGCGATGAGTCTGAGATGTTGTGGTTCTATATTGGCATGGATACATCCGATCAATCCAACACTAACGGACTACACAATAAAATGTCCGCCTTCACCTTTGCAACCACCTCCACCGAGAAACAAGACTTGTGCTAGTTCGTGCACGCAGACACACACATGCAATTTTTACTGGGGTAGTTAAGTATTTTCTAGAAAATAGAGATCATGTGAATTTTTATGTCTAACTTTCATCATTTCTTATGAACTAAAATTAATTGTTGGAGTTAATTGCAAAATATTCAAACTTGAAAGAGAAAATTTGTTGAAATTAAAATTTGAAGGAGTTAATAGTAAACTACTCAAAATTGAAGGGATTATTTTGTACTTAACCCAACCTTCTTCATTTGCGGTGTTGGCTATTTCTTGGAATAACATGATTCCTCTCACAATGTTTTTTCAACAAACAGTGTTTAAGAAGAAAAACCAAAAAAAGAAAATGTTTGAAGGAAGTCCAAGTCAAGGTCCTAGTCATAAAAATGATTCTACAATGCTTTGAGTTGGGTGAGGTCAAGATCGTGATGGTCCCCAATAAATAGTCATAAAGATTATTCTACAATTCTTTTGGTTGGTGAAGTCAAGGTCATGGTGGTTACCAGTCAATAGTCTTAAAGATAATTCTACCATGCTTTTGGTTGGTGAAGTCAATAGTCATAAAGATGATGATACAATGCTTTTGGATGATGAGGTCTTTTCATTAACAACCTTCAATAATGCATCTAAAAATTGTTCGTAATTATCAGTTCCATTTTTATGTTTGTGTGTTTAAGGTCTCCCATTTTTTTCTATTATTAACAACGTATTAATCATATAACTAGAGCAAGGTTACAGGTCAACTTAAAATATGAAACTTTTAATCCAACCCAATGTAACTCAATCTCGTTCTCTACCGAGCAACTCTAGTTCGATCTCAACGCGTGATTAATTTTTTAAACTCGAGTAGAGATCGAGTTTCACAATTTGGGTTGAAATTGCGTTTTTCATTAATCTAAATCAAATTGGGTCCAAAATAGCATTCAATTCTATGTTAAATTGAACCAAAATTCTATAACTCCAATTAATCGAAGGTAATTAGAAAATTGAAAAAATAAATTTCACATCTGCAATAGACTTAAATATCAATAACAATGGATAAACAGTGTGACGTAGAGGCCCTAATATTTTATATGTGTGTATGTGTGTTTTTTTGTTTTGAAATTTCAAGTGGAAACCGGGATGAATTTCATAAATTTGAATTATGTTTGGGTTAAATCTATCAACCCTAAATCTCAACCTGAGTATTTCCCAAATTCGATTCAGTTTGAACAATTTTTGCTCAAGATCAACCCAAATATTGAAAATTTAGAGTTGATCCGAAATTTAATTCGGGTTAGCCCACCCAAGTTTTACCGTGGAAAATAAAACGAAAATAATTCTGTAGAAAAAAAAATGAAAGGAGCAATGCAAGTCAAAATCAACTTTGGCGCTGATGTTTGCTTGGCAAATTAAGGAATCAAGCAAACCTTCTGGCCTTTTAAAAACATGAGGAAACTCTTCATTTTTTGCAAAATATTTGCTTTGTGTTCAATCTAGCACACCATTATGGGCACTTCTATTCCAACTTTGGCGCATATGTTTCTGCTCATCGTTGTGGGCAATTCAAACTCAAACATCGTTTGTCATGCGAAGACAGCTTCATTGGGAATGCTGAACTTTGTGGTGCGCCTCTCTAGTTAAATTGCACCAAAGACAAGGAATCTCATGGTTCAACACCTGTACACAAAAATGGCGATGAGTCTGAGATGTTGTGGTTCTATATTGGCATGGATAGATCCGATCAATCCAACACTAACGCACTGCACAATAAAATGTCCGTCTTCACCTTAGCATCCACCGCCACCGAGCAACAAGACGTGTGCATGAACGTGCACACAGACACACATAGACACTTTTTCAGGGGTAGTTATATATTTTCAACAGAATAGAGATAACGTGAATTTTTATGTCTATCTTTCATCATTTTTTATGAACTAAAATTAATTGTTGGATTTTATTTCAAAATATTCGAACTTACAATAGAAAAATTGTTGAAATTAAAATTTGAAGGAGTCAATAGCTAACTACTCAAAATTGAAGGGATTATTTTGTAATTAACTCAACCTTCTTCATTTGCGGTGTTGGCTATTCCTTGGAATAACATGATTACTCTCACAATGTTTTTTCAACAAACAGTGTTTAAGAAGAAAAACCAAACAAAATACTTGAAGGAAGTCCAAGTCAAGTTCCAAGTTATAAAGATGATTCTGCAATGCTTTTGGTTTGTGAGGTCAAGATCATGGTGGTCCCCAATCAATAGTCATAAAGACGATTCTACAATACTTTTGGTTGGTCAAGTCAAGGTCACGGTGGTTACCAGTCAATAGTAATAAAGATAATTCTACAATGGTTTTTGTTGGTGAAGTCAATAGTCCTAAAAATGATTCTACAATCCTTTTGGACGATGAGGTCTTTTCAGTAACAGACTTCAATAATGCATCTTAAAATTGTTCTTAATTATGGGTTCCATTTTTATTTTTATGTGTATAAGGTCTCCCATTTTTTTTCCAATATTAAGAACGTATTAATCATATAACAAGAGCAACATGATAGGTCAACTTAAAATATGAAATTATTAATCCAACCCAACTTAACTCAATCTCGTTCTCTACCGAGCAACTCCAGTTCGATCTCACCCCGTGATTAATTTTATGAACTCAAGTCGAGATCGAGTTTCACAATTTGAGTTGAAATTGAGTTTTTCATTAATCAAAATTAAATTGGGTCAAAACTAAGATTCTATTCTATGTTAAATTGTACCTAAATTCTATAACTCCCTTTAATCAAAGGTAAATAGAAAATAGAATAAAATAAATTTTATATCTGCAATAGGCTTAAATATCAATAACAAAGTATAAAAAGTGTGAAATAGCGGCCTAAAAATTTTACATGTGTGTATGTGAGATTTTTTGTTTTGGAATTTCAAGTTGAAACGGGGATGAATTTCATAAATTTGAATTGAGTTTGGGTTAAACCCATCAACCCAAAATCACAACTTGAGTATTTCCCAAATTCGATTCACGTTGATGAATTTTTGCCCAAGGTCAATCCAAGTATTCAAAATTTAGAGTTGATCCCTGATTTAATTCAAGTTAGCCCACCCAAGTTTCACCGTGGGAGATAATACGAAAATAATTCAGTAGAAAAAAAAAGAGAAGGGAGTAATGCAAGTCAAGATCAACTTTGGCGCTTATGTTTGCTTGGCTAATTGGGGAATCATGCAAACCTTTTGGCCATTTAAAAGCATGAGGAAACTCTTTATTTTTTGCAAAGCATTTGCTTTGTGTTCAATCTAGCACACTATTATGGGCAGTTCTATTCCAACTTTGGCGCATATGTTTTTGCTCATCGTTGTGGGCAATTCAAACTCAAACATCGTTTGCCATGCGAAGACAACTTCATTGGGAATGCTGAACTTTGTGGTGCGCCTCTCTAGTTAAATTGCACCAAAGACAAGGAATCTCATGGTTCAACACCTCTACACAAAATAGACGATGAGTCTGAGATGTTGTGGTTTATATTGGCATGGATAGATATGATCAATTCAACACTAATGCACTACACAATTAAATGTTCGCCTTTACCTTTGCATCCACCTCCATCGAGATACAAGACGTGTGCATGTACGTGCACACAGTCACACATAGACACTTTTTTCAGGGGTAGTTATGCATTTTCTACATAATAGAGATCGCGTGAATTTTTATGTCTATCTTTCATCATTTTTTATGAACTAAAATTAATTGTTGGATTTAATTGCAAAATATTCAAACTTAAAATAGAAAATTTGTTGAAAACTACTCAAAATTGAAGGGATTATTTTGTAATTAACCCAACCTTCTTCATTTGCTGTGTTGGCAATTTCTTGGAATAACATGATTACTCTCACAATGTTTTTTCAACAAACAGTGTTTAAGAAGAAAAACCAATCAAAATGTTTGAAGGAAGTCCAAGTCAAGTTCCAAGTCATAAAGATGATTCTGCAATGGTTTTGGTTGGTGAGGTCAAGATCATGATGGTCTCCAATCAATAGTCATAAAGATGATTCTACAATACTTTTGGTTGGTGAAGTCAAGGTGATGTTGGTTACCAATCAATAGTAAAAAAGATAATTCTACAATGTTTTTGGTTGGTGAAGTCAATAGTCATAAAAATGATTCTACAATACTTTTGGACGACGAGGTATTTTCAGTAACAGACTTCAATAATGCATCTAAATTTTTTTCTTAATTATGAGTTCCATTTTTATTTTTATGTGTTTAAGGTCTCCTAGTATTTTTTTTTCATGATTAAGAACGTATTAATCATATAACTAGAGCAAGATGACAAGTCAACTTAAAACATGAAACTTTCAATCCAACCCAACCTAACTCAATCTCGTTCTCTACCGAGCAGCTCTAGTTCGATATTAACGCGTGTTTAATTTTTTAAACTCGAGTAGAGATCGAGTTTCACAATTTGGGTTGAAATTGCGTTTTTCATTAATCTAAATCAAATTGGGTCCAAAATAGCATTCAATTCTATGTTAAATTGAACCAAAATTCTATAACTCCAATTAATCGAAGGTAATTAGAAAATTAAAAAAATAAATTTCACATCTGCAATAGACTTAAATATCAATAACAATGGATAAACAGTGTGACGTAGAGGCCCTAATATTTTATATGTGTGTATGTGTGTTTTTTTGTTTTGGAATTTCAAGTTGAAGCCGGGATGAATTTCATAAATGTGAATTGGGTTTGGGTTAAATCTCAACCTGAGTATTTCCCAAATTCGATTCAGGTTGAAGAATATTTCCCCAAGATCAACCCAAATATTGAAAATTTAGAGTTGATCCCAAATTTAATTCGGGTTAGCCCACCCAAGTTTCACCGTGGGAAATAAAATGAAAATAATTCTATAGAAAAAAAAATGAAAGGAGTAATGCAAGTCAAAATCAACTTTGGCGCTGATGTTTGTTTGGCAAATTGACGAATCAAGCAAGCCTTCTGGCCTTTTAAAAATATGAGGAAACTGTTCATTTTTTGCAAAACATTTGTTTTGTGTTAAATCTAGCACACCATTATAGACACTTCTATTCCAACTTTGGCGCATATATTTTTGCTCATCGTTGTGGGCAATTCAAACTCAAACATCATTTGCCATGCGAAGACAGTTTTATTGGGAATGCTGAACTTTGTGGTGCACATCTCCAGATAAATTGCACCGAAGACAAGGAATCTCATGGTTTAACTCTTGTACACAAAAATGGCGATGAGTTTGAGATGTTGTGGTTCTATAATGACATAGATAGATCCGATCAATCCAACACTAACACACAACACAATAAAACGTACACCTTCAACTTTGCATCCACCTCCACCGAGCAACAAGACGTGTGCATGTACGTGCACACAGACACACACATACTTTTTTTTAAGGGGTAGTTATGTATTTTCAACAGAATAGAGATCACGTAAATTTTTATGTCTATCTTTCATCAGTTTTTATGAACTAAAATTAATTGTTGGATTTAATTGCAAAATATTCAAACTTAAAATAGAAAATTTGTTGAAATTAAAATTTGAAGGAGTTAATAGCAAACTACTCAAAATTGAAGGAATTATTTTGTAATTAACCCAACATTCTTCATTTGCGGTGTTCGCAATTTCTTAGAATAACATGATTACTCTCACAATGTTATTTCAACAAATAGTGTTTAAGAAGAAAAACCAAACCAAATGCTTGAAGAAAGTCCAAACCAAACCTTCTGACCTTTTAAAAGCATGAGGAAACTCTTCATTTTTTGCTAAGCATTTGCTTTGTGTTCAATCTAGCACACCATTATGGGCACTTCTATTCCAACTTTGGCGCATATGTTTTTGCTCATCGTTGTAGGCAAATCAAACTCAAACATCATTTGCCATGCGAAGACCCCTTCTTTGGGAATGCTGAACTTTGTGGTGCGCCTCTCCAGATAAATTGCACCAAAGACAAGGAATCTCATGGTTCAACACCTGTTCACAAAAATGGCGATGAGTCTGAGATGTTGTTGTTCTATAATGGCATGGATACATCCGATCAATCCAACACTAACGGACTACACTCTAAAATGTCCACCTTGACCTTTGCAACCACCTCCACCGAGATACAAGACGTGTCTTGTATGTGCACGTAGACACACATATGCACTTTTTTCAGGGGTAGTTATGTGTTTACAACAGAATAGAGATCACGAGAATTTTTATGTCGAACTTCCATCATTTTTTATAAACTAAAATTAATTGTTGGAGTTAATAGCATAATATTCAAACTTAAAATAGAAAATTTGTTGAAATTAAAATTTGAAGGAGTTAATCGCAAACTACTCAAAATTGAAGGGATTATTTTGTAATTAACCCAACCTTCTTCATTTGCAGTGTTGGCTATTTCATGGAATAACATCATTCCTCTCACAATGTTTTTTCAACAAACAATGTTTAAGAAGAAAAACCAAACAAAATGCTTGAAGGAAGTCCAAGTCAAGTTCCATGTCATAAAGATGATTCTACAATGCTTTTGGTTGGTGAAGTCAATATCATGGTGGTCCCCAAACAGTAGTTCTAAAGATGATTATATAATGCTTTTTGTTGGTGAAGTCAAGGTCACGATGGTTACCAGTCAATAGTCATAAAGATAATTCTACAATGTTTTTGGTTGGTGAAGACAATACTCATAAAAATGATTCTATAATGTTGTTGAACGACGAGGTCTTTTCAATAACAGACTTCAATAATGCATCTAAAAATTGTTCTTAATTATGAGTTGCATTTTTATTTTTATGTGTTTAAGGTCTCCCAGATTTTTTTCCGTTATTAAAAACGTATTAATCATATAACTAGAGCAAGGCAACAGGTCAACTTAAAATATGAAACTTACAATCCAACCCAACCTCGTTCTCTACGAAGCAACTCTAATTCGATCTCAACCTGTGATTAATTTTTTAAACTCCAGTCGAGATCGAGTTTCACAATTTGAGTTGAAATTGAGTTTTTATTTAATCAAAATCAAATTGGGTCAAAAATAAGATTCAATTCTAGGTTAAATTGAACCTAAATTCTATAACTCTCATTATTCAAAGATAATTAGAAAACAGGAAAAAAAAATTCAAAACTGCAATAGGCTTTAATATCAATAACAATGGATAAACAGTGTAATATAGAGGCCCTCATATTTTATATGCGTCTAAGTGTGATTTTTTGTTTTGGAATTTCTAGTTGAAACCGGGATGAATTTCATAAATTTGAATTGGGTTTGGGTTAAACCCATCAACCCAAAATCTCAACTTGTGAATTTCCCAAATTGGATTCACGTTGATGAATTTTTGCCCAAGGTCAATCCAAGTATTGAAAATTTTGAGTTGATCCCAAATTTAATTCGGGTTAGCCCACCCAAGTTTCACTATGGGAGATAAATCGAAAATAATTCTGTAGAAAAAAAATGAAGGGAGTAATGCATGTCAAGATCAACTTTGGTGCTTATGTTTTGCTTGGCCAATTGAGGAATCAAGCAAACCTTCTGGCCTTTTAAAAGCATGAGGAAACTCTTCTTTTTTTGCTAAGCATTTGCTTTGTGTTCAATCTAACACCATTATGGGCACTTCTATTCCAACTTTGGCGCATATGTTTTTGCTCATCGTTGTGGGCAATTCAAACTCAAATATTGTTTTCCATGTGAAGACCCCTTCTTTTGGAATACTGAACTTTGTGATGCGCCTCTTCAGATAAATTGCACCAAAGACAAGGAATCTCATGGTTCAACACCTGTTCACAAAAATGGCGATGAGTCTGAGATGTTGTTGTTCTATATTGGCATGGATACATCAGATCAATCCAACACTAACGGACTACACAATAAAATGTCCACCTTCACCTTTGTAACCACCTCCACCGAGATACAAGACGTGTGCTTGTATGTGCATGCGGACACACACACACACTTTTTTCAGGAGTAGTTTTGTGTTTTCAATAGAATAGAGATCACGTGAATTTTATGTCGAACTTTCATCATTTTTTATGAACTAAAATTAATTGTTAGAGTTAATTGTAAAATATTCAAACTTAAAATAGAAAATTTGTTGAAATTAAAATTTGAAGGAGTTAATAGCAAACTACTCAAAATTGAAGGGATTATTTTGTAATTAACCAACCTTCTTCATTTGCGGTATTGGCTATTTCGTGGAATCATATCATTCTTCTCACAATGGTTTTTCAACAAACTATATTTAAGAAGAAAAACCAAACAAAATGCTAGAAGGAAGTCCAAGTCAAGTTGCATGTTATAAAGATGATTCTACAAAGCTTTTGGTTGGTAAGATCAAGATCATGGTGGTCCCCAATGAATAGTTCTAAAGATGATTCTAAAATGCTTTTGGTTGGTGAAGTCAAGGTCACGGTGGTTTTCAGTCCATTGTCATAAAGATAATTCTACAATGCTTTTGGTTGGTGAAGTCAATAGTCATAAAAATGTTTCTACAATGCTTTTGGACGACGAGGTATTTTCAATAACAGACTCCAATTATGCATCTAAAACTTGTTCTTAATTATGAGTTTCATTTTTATTTTTATGTGTTTAAAGTCTCCCATTTTTTTTCCATTATTAAGAACGTACTAATCATATAACAAGAGCAAGGTGACATGTTAACTAAAAATGTTAAACTTTCAATCCAACCCAGCCTCACTCAATCTCGTTTTCTACCGAGCAACTCCAGTTCGATCTCAACCCGTGATTAATTTTATAAACTCAAGTCGAGATCGAGTTTCTTAATTTGAGTTGAAATTGAGTTTTTGATTAATCCAAATCAAATTGGGTCAAAAATAAGATTCAATTCTATGTTACATTGAACCTAAAGTCTATAACTCCCATTAATCAAAGGTAATTAGAAAATAGAAAAAAAAATAAATTTCACATCTGCAATAGGCTTAAATATCAATAACAAAGTATAAAAAGTGTGAAATGGAGGCCCAAAAATTTTACATGTGTGTAGGTGAGATTTTTTGTTTTGGAATTTCAAGTTGAAACGGGGATGGATTTCTTAAATTTGAATTGAGTTTGGGTTAAACCCATCAACCCAAAATCACAACCTGCATATTTCCCAAATTCGATTCACATTGATGAATTTTTGCCCAAGATCAACCCAAGTATTGAAAATTTAGAGTTGATCCCAGATTTAATTCGGGTTAGCCCACCCAAGTTTCACTGTGGGATATAAACCGAAAATAATTCTGTAGAAAAAAAAAATGAAGAGTAATACAAGTCAAGATCAACTTTGACACTTATGTTTGCTTGGTTAATTGAGGAATCATGCAAACCTTTTGGCCTTTTAAATGCATGAGGAAACTCTTATCTTTTGCAAAGCATTTGCATTGTGTTCAATCAAGCACACCATTATGGGCACTTCTATTCCAACTTAGGTGCATATGTTTTTGCTCATCGTTGTGGGCAATTCAAACTCAAACATCGTTTGCCATGAGAAGAAAACTTCATTGGGAATGCTGAACTTTGTGGTGCGCTTCTCCAGATAAATTGTACCCAAGACAAGGAATCTTATGGTTCAACACCTATTCACAAAAATGGCGTTGAGTTTGAGATGTTGTGGTTCTATATTGGCATGGGTACGTCCGATCAATCCAACACTAACGCACTGCACAATAAAGTGTCCGCCTTCTACCTTGCATCCACCTCCACTGAGCAACAAGACATGTGCATGTACATGCACACAGACACACAAAGACACTTTTTTCATGGGTAGTTATGTATTTTCAACAAGATAGAGATCACGTGAATTTTTATGTCTAATTTTCATCATTTTTTATGAACTAAAATTAATTGTTGGAGTTAATTGCATAATATTCAAACTTAAAATAGAAAATTTGTTGAAAATAAAATTTGAAGTAGTTAATAGCAAACTACTCAAACTTGAAGGGATTTTTGGGTAATTAACCCAACCTTCTTCATTTGCAGTGTTGGCTATTTCTTGGAATAACATCATTCCTCTCACAATATTTTTTAAACAAACATTGTTTAAGTAGAAAAAACAAACAAAATGCTTGAAGGAAGTCCAAGTCAAGTTCCAAGTCATAAATATGATTCTACAATGCTTTTGGTTGGTGATGTCAAGATCATGGTGGTCTCCAATCAATAGTCATAAAGATGATTCTACAATACTTTTGGTTGGTGAAGTCAAGGTCAAGGTGGCTACCAGTCAATAGTCATAAAAATAATTCTACAATGCTTTAGGTTGGTGAAGTCAATAGTAAAAAAAATGATTCTACAATGCTTTTGGACGAAACGGTCTTTTCAATAACTAACTTCAATAATGCATCTAAAAATTGTTCTTAATTAGGAGTTCCATTTTTATTTTTATGTGTTTAAGGTCTCCCATTTTTTTTCCATTTATAAGTGCGTAATAATCATATAACAAGAGCAAGGAGACAAGTCTACTTAAAATATGAAACTTTCAATCCAACCCAACCTAACTCAATCTCGTTCTCTACCGAGCAACTTCAGTTCGATCTCCACCCGTGATTAATTTTATAAACTCGAGTCGAGATCGAGTATCACAATTTGGGTTGAAATTGAGTTTTTCATTAATCAAATCAAATTGGGTCAAAAATAAGATTCAATTCTACGTTAAATTGAACCTAAATTCTATAACTCCCAGTAATCAAAGGTAATTAGAAAATAGAAAAAAATAAACTTCACATCTGCAATAGGCTTAAATATCAATAACAAAGTATAAAAAGTGTGAAATAGAGGCCCAAAAATTTTACATGTGTGTACGTAAGATTTTTTGTTTTGCAATTTCAAGTTGAAACGGAGATGAATTTCATAAATTTGAATTGGGTTTGGGTTAAACCCATCAACCCAAAATCACAAGCTGAGTATTTCCCTAATTAGATTGACGTTGATGAATTTTTGCCCAAGGTCAATTCAAGTATTGAAAATTTAGAGTTGATCCCAAATTAATTCGGGTTAGCCCACCCAAGTTTCACTGTGGGAGATAAACCGAAAATAATTTTGTAAAAAAAAAATGAAGGGAGTAATGCAAGTCAAGATCAACTTTGACGCTTATGTTTGCTTGGATAATTAAGGAATTATGCAAACCTTTTGGCATTTTAAAAGCATGAGGAAACTCTTCATTTTTTGCTAAGCATTTGCTTTGTGTTCAATCTAGCTCACCATTATGGGCACTTCTATTCCAACTTTGACGCATATGTTTTAGCTAATCGTTGTAGGCAATTCAAACTCAAACATCGTTTTCCATTCGAAGACAACTTCATTGGGAATGCTGAATTTTGTGGTGCGTCTCTGCAGTTAAATTGCACCAATGACAAGGAATCTCTTGGTTCAACACCTGTTCCCCAAAATGGCGATGAGTCTGAGATGTTGTGGTTCCATATTGGCATGGATACATCCGATCAATCCAACACTAACGGACTACACAATAAAATATCCGCCTTCACCATTGCATCCACCTCCACCTAGATACAACACGTGTGCTTATACGTGCACGCAGACACACACATGCACTTTTTTCAGGGGTAGTTGTGTATTTTCAACGAAATAGAGATCACGTGAATTTTTATGTCTAACTTTCATCCTTTTTTATGAACTAAAATGAATTGTTGGAGCTAATTGCATAATATTCAAACTTAAAATAGATAATTTGTTGAAATTAAAATTTGAAGGAGTTAATAACAAACTACTCAAAATTGAAGGGATTTTTTTTAATTAACCTCACATTCTTTATTTGCGGTGTTGGCTATTTCTCGGAATAACATCATTCCTCTCACAATGTTTTTTCAACAAACAGTGTTTGAGTGGAAAAAACAAACAAAATGCTTGAAGGTAGTCCAAGTCAAGTTCCAAGTCATAAAGATGATTCTACAATGCTTTTGGTTGGTGAGGTCAAGTTCATAGTGGTCCCCAATCAATAGTCATAAAGATGATTCTACAATGTTTTTGGTTAATGAAGTCAAGGTCACGGTGGTTACGAGTCAATAGTCATAAAGATAATTCTACAATACTTTTGGTTGGTGAACTCAATAGTCATAAACATGATTCTACAATACTTTTGGACGATAAGGTCTTTTCAGTAACAAACTTCAATAATGCATCTAAAAATTGTTTTTAATTATGAGTTCTTTTTTTATTTTTATTTGTTTAAGGTCTCCCTTTATTTTTCCATTATTAAGAACGTATTAATCGTATAACCAGAGCAAGGTGACAAGTCAACTTAAAATAAGAAACTTTTAGCCCAACCCAACCTAACTCAATCTCGTTCTCTATGGAGAACCTCTAGTTCGATCTCAACTGATGATTAATTTTTTAAACTCGAGTCGAGATCGAGTTTCACAATTTGAGTTAAAATTGAGTTTTTGTTTAATCAAAATCAAATTGGGTGAAAAATAAGATTCAATTCTATGTTAAATTGAACCTAAATTCTATAACTCCCATTGTTCAAAGATAATTAAAAAATAGAAAAAAAATAAATTTCACATCTGCAATAGGCTTAAATATCAATAACAATGGATAAACAGTGTGATATAGAGGCACTAATATTTTATATGTGTGTAAGTGTGATTTTTTGTTTTAGAATTTTAAGTTGAAACATGGATGAATTTCATAAATTTGAATTGGGTTTGGGTTAAACCCATCATCCCAAAATCACAACTTGAGTATTTTCCAAATTCAATTCACGTTGATGAATATTTGCCCAAGGTCAATCCAAGTATGGAAAATTTAGAGTTGATCCCAAATTTAATTCGGGTTTGCCCACCCACGTTTCACAGTGGGAGATAAACCGAAAATAATTCTGTAGAAAAAAAAAAGGGAGTAATGCAAGTCAAGATCAACTTTGGCGCTTATGTTTGCTTGGCTAATTGGGGAATCATGCAAACTTTTTGGCCTTTTAAAAGCATGAGGAATCTCTTCATTTTTTGTTTAGCATTTGTTTTGTGTTCAATCTAGCACACCATTATGGGCACTTTTATTCCAACTTTGGCGCATATGTTTGGGTTCAACGTTGAGGGCAATTCAAACTCTAACATCGTTTGCTATGCGAAGCACCTTTTTTTGGGAATGCTGAACTTTGTGGTGCACCTCTCCAGATAAATTGCACCAAATACCAAGAATCTCATTGTTCAACACCAGTTCACAAAAATGATGATGAGTCTGAGATGTTGTGGTTCTATATTGGCATGGATACATCCGATCAATCCTACATTAACAGACGACACAATAAAATGTTCGACTTCACCTTTGCAACCACCTCCACCGAGATACAAAACGTGTGCTTGTACGTGCACACAGACACACACATGAACTTTTTTCAGGGGTAGTTATGTAATTTCAAAAGAATAGAGATCAGGTGAAATTTTATGTCTAACTTTCATCACTTCTTATGAAATAAATTTAATTGTTGGAGTTAATTGCATAATATTCAAACTTAAAACAGAAAAATTGTAGAAATTAAAATTTGAAGGAGTTAATAGCAAACTACTCAAAATTAAAGGGATTATTTTGTAATTAACCCAACCTTTTTCATTTGCGGTGTTGGCTATTTCTTGGAATAACATCATTCCTCTAACAATTTTTTTTCAACAAACAGTGTTTAAGTAGAAAAAACAAACAAAATGCTTGAAGGAAGTCCAAGTCAAGTTCCAAGTCCTAAAGATGATTCTACAATGCTTTTGGTTGGTGAGGTCAAGATCATGGTTGGTACCCATTCAATAGTCATAAAGATGATTCTACAACGCTTTTGGTTGGTGAAGTCTAGGTCATGGTTGTCACCAGTCAGTAGTCATAAAGATAATTCTACAATGTTTTGGGTTGGTGAAGTCAATAGTCATAAACATGAAACTACAATGCTTTTGGACGATGAGGTCATTTCAGTAACAGACTTCAATAATGCATCTAAAAATTGTTCTTAATTATGAGTTCCATTTTTATTTTTATGTGTTGATGGTCTCCCATTTTTTTCCATTATTAAGAACGTATTAAACGTATAACTAGAGCAAGGTGACAAGTCAACTTAAAATATGAAACTTTCAATCCAACCCAACCTAACTCAATCTCGTTCTCTACGGAGCAACTCTAGTTCGATCTCAACCTGTGATTAATTTTTTAAACTCGAGTCGAGATCGAGTTTCACAACTTGAGTTGAAATTGAGTTTTTATTTAATCAAAATCAAATTGGGTCAAAAATAAGATTCAATTCTATGTTAAATTTAACCTAAATTCTATAACTCCTATTATTCAAAGATAATTAGAAAATAGAAAAAAATAAATTTCACATCTGCAATAGGCTTAAATATCAATAACAATGAATAAACAATGTGATATAGAGGCCCTAATATTTTATATGTGTGTAAGTGTGATTTTTAGTTTTGGAATTTCAAGTTGAAACCAGGATGAATTTCATAAATTTGAATTGGGTTTGGGTTAAACTCATCATCCCAAAATCTCAACTTGAGTATTTCTCAAATTGGATTCACATTGATGAATTTTTGCCCAAGGTCAATCCTAGTATTGAAAATTTAGAGTTGATCCCAAATTTAATTCGGGTTAGTCCACCCAAATTTCACAGTGGGAGATAAACCGAAAATAATTATGTAGAAAAAAAATGAAGGGAGTAATGCAAGTCAAGATCAACTTTGGTGCTTATGTTTGTTTGGCTAATTGAGGAATCATGCAAACCTTCTGGCATTTTAAAAGCATGAGGAAGCTCTTCATTTTTTTGCTAAGCATTTGCTTTGTGTTCAATACTCTAACATCGT
Organism: Ilex asprella; assembly: GCA_023539305.1. NCBI lineage: Eukaryota > Viridiplantae > Streptophyta > Magnoliopsida > Aquifoliales > Aquifoliaceae > Ilex > Ilex asprella. The sequence continues at coordinate 9,603,890 of CM042185.1, forward strand.
TTGCCATGCGAAGACCCCTTCTTTGGGAATGCTGAACTTTTTGGTGTGCCTCTCCAGATAAATTGCACCAAAGACAAGGAATCTCATGATTCAACACCTGTTCACAAAAATGGCGATGGGTCTGAGATGTTGTGGTTCTATATTGGCATGGATACATCCGATCAATCCAACACTAACGAACTACACAATAAAATGTCCGCCTTCACCTTTGTAACCACCTCCACCGAGATACAAGATGCGTGCTTGGACATGCACGCAGACACACACATGCATTTTTTTCAGGGGTAGTTACGTATTTTGAACAAAATAGAGATCACGTGAATTTTTATGTCTAACTGTCATCATTTTTTATGAACTAAAATTAATTGTTGGAGTTCATGGCAAAATATTCAAACTTAAAATAGAAAATTTGTTGAAATTTAAATTTGAAGGAGTTAATAGCAAACAACTCAAAATTGAAGGGATTATTTGGTAATTAACCCGACCTTCTTCTTTGGCGGTGTTGGCTATTTCTTAGAATAACCTCATTTCTCTCACAATGTTTTTTCAACAAACAATGTTTAAGTAGAAAAATCAAACTACATGCTTGAAGGAAGTCCAAGTTAAGTTCCAAGTCGTAAAGATGATTCTACAATACTTTTGGTTGGTGAGGTCAAAATCATGGTGGTCCCCAATCAATAGTTTTAAAGATGATTCTACAATGCTTTTGGTTGGTGAGGTCAAGATCATGGTGGTCCCCTATCAATAGTTCTAAAGATGATTCTACAATGCTTTTTTGGTTGGTGAAGTCAAGGTCACGGTGGTTACCAGTCAATAGTCATAAAGATAATTCTACAATGCTTTTGGTTGGTGAAGTCAATATTCATAAACATGATTCTACAATGCTTTTGAACAATGAGGTCTTTTAAGTAACAAACTTCAATAATGCATCTAAAAATTGTTCTTAATTATGAGTTCTATTTTTATTTTTTTGTGCTTAAGGTCTCCCATTTTTTTTTTCATTATTAAGAACGTATTAATCGTATAACTAGAGCAATGTGACATGTCAACTTAAAATATGAAACTTTCAATCCAACCCAATCTAACTCAATCTCGTTCTCTACGGAGCAACTCTAGTTCGATCTCAACCTGTGATTAATTTTTTAAACTCGAGTCGAGATCGAGTTTCACAATTTGAGTTGAAATTGATTTTTTGTTTAATCAAAATCAAATTAGGTCAAAAATAAGATTCAATTCTATGTTAAATTTAACCTAAATTCCATAACTCCCATTATTCAAAGATAATGAGAAAATAGAAAAAAATAAATTTCACATCTGCAATGGGCTTAAATATCAATAACAATGGATAAACAATGTGATATAGAGACCTTAATATTTTATATGTGTGTAAGTGTGATTTTTTGTTATGGAATTTCAAGTTGAAACCGGGATGAATTTCTTAAATTTGAATTGGGTTTGGGTTAAACCCATCATCCCAAAATCTCAACATGAGTATTTCTCTAATTGGATTCACGTTGATGATATTTTGCCAAAGGTAAATCCTAGTATTGAAAATTTTGTGTTGATCCCAAATTTAATTCGGGTTAGCCACCCAAGTTTTACTGTGGGAGATAAACCAAAAATAATTTTGTAGAAAAAAAATGAAGGAAGTAATGCAAGTCAAGATCAACTTTGGTGCTTATGTTTGCTTGGATAAGTAAGGAATCATGCAAACCTTCTGGCCTTTTAAAAGCATGAGGAAACTCTTCATTTTTTGCTAAGTATTTGTTTTGTGTTCAATCTAACACACCATTATGGGCACTTCTATTCCAACTTTGGCGCATATGTTTTTGCTCATCGTTGTAGGCAAATCAAACTCAAACATCATTTGCCATGCGAAGACCCCTTCTTTGGGAATGCTGAACTTTGTGGTGCGCCTCTCCAGATAAATTGCACCAAAGACAAGGAATCTCATGGTTCAACACCTGTTCACAAAAATGGCGATGAGTCTGAGATGCTGTAGTTCTATATTGGCATGGATGGATACCTTCGATCAATCCAACACTAACGAATTACAAAATAAAATGTCCGCCTTCACCTTTGCAACCACCTTCACCGAGATACAAGACGTGTGCTTGTACGTGCACGCAGACACACACATGCTTTTTTTTTCCAGGGGTAGTTACGTATTTTGAACAAAATAGAGATCACGTGAATTTTTATGTCTAACTTCCATCATTTTTTATGAAGTAAAATTAATTGTTGGAGTTAATTACAAAATATTCAAACTTAAAATAGAAAATTGGTTGAAATTTAAATTTGAAGGAGTTAATCGCAAACTACTCAAAATTAAAAGGATTATTTTATAATTAACCCGACCTTCTTCTTTGCGGTGTTGGCTATTTCTTGGAATAACATCATTTCTCTCACAATGTTTTTTCAACAAACAATGTTTAAGTAGAAAAATCAAACTAAATACTTGAAGGAAGTCCAAGTCATAAAGATGATTCTGCAATGCTTTTGGTTGGTGAAGTCAAGATCTTGGTGGTCCCCAATCAGTAGTTCTAAAGATGATTCTACAATGCTTTTTTGGTTGGTGAAGTCAAGGTCACGGTGGTTACCAGTCAATAGTCATAAAGATAATTCTACAATGCTTTTGGTTGGTGAAGTCAATATTCATAAAAATGATTCTACAATGCTTTTGAACAATGAAGTCATTTAAGTAACAGACTTCAATAATGCATCTAAAAATTGTTCTTAATTATGAGTTCTATTTTTATTTTTTTGTGCTTAAGGTCTCCCATTTTTTTTTCATTATTAAGAACGTATTAATCGTATAACTAGAGCAAGGTGACATGTCAACTTAAAATATGAAACTTTCAATCCAACCCAATCTAACTCAATCTCGTTCTCTACGGAGCAACTCTAGTTCGATCTCAACCTGTGATTAATTTTTTAAACTCGAGTCGAGATCGAGTTTCACAATTTGAGTTGAAATTAATTTTTTGTTTAATCAAAATCAAATTAGGTCAAAAATAAGATTCAATTCTATGTTAAATTTAACCTAAATTCCATAACTCCCATTATTCAAAGATAATGAGAAAATAGAAAAAAATAAATTTCACATCTGCAATGGGCTTAAATATCAATAACAATGGATAAACAATGTGATATAGAGGCACTAATATTTTATATGTGTGCAAGTGTGATTTTTTGTTTTGGAATTTAAAGTTAAAATCGGGATGAATTTCATAAATTTGAATTGGGTTTGGGTTAAACCCATCATCCCAAAATCTCAACTTGAGTATTTCTCAAATTGGATTCACGTTGATGAATTTTTGCCCAAGGTCAATCCTAGTATTGAAAATTTAGAGTTGATCCCAAATTTAATTCGGGTTAGCCCACCCAAGTTTCACTGTGGGAGATAAACCGAAAATAATTCTGTAGAAAAAAAATGAAGTGAGTAATGCAAGTCAAGATCAACTTTGGTGTTTATGTTTGCTTGGCTAATGGAGGAATCATGCAAACCTTCTGGCCTTTTAAAAGCATGAGGAAACTCTTCATTTTTTGCTAACCATTTGCTTTGTGTTTAATCTAGCACACCATTATGGGCACTTTTATTCCAACTTTGGCGCATATGTTTTTGTTCATCGTTGTGGGCAATTCAAACTCAAACATCGTTTGCCATGCGAAGACCCTTTCTTTGGGAATACTGAACTTTGTGGTGCGCCTCTCCAGATAAATTGCACCATAGACAAGTAATCTCATGGTTCAACACCTGTTCACAAAAATAGCGATGAGTCCAAGATGTTGTGATTCTATATTGGCATGGATACATCCGTTCAACCAAACACTAACGGTCTACACAATAAAATGTCCGTCTTCTCCTTTGCAACTACCTCCACCGAGATACAAGACGTGTGCTTGTACGTGCACGCAGACACACACATGCATTTTTTTTCAAGGGTTGTTACGTATTTTGAACAGAATAGAGATCACGTGAATTTTTATGTCTAACTTTCATCATTTTTTATGAGCTAAAATTAATTGTTGGAGTTAATTGCAAAATATTCAAACTTAAAATAGAAAATTTGTTGAAATTGAAAATTGAAGGAGTTAATAGCAAACTACTCAAAATTGAAGGGATTATTTTGTAATTAACCCAACCTTCTTTGTTTGCGGTGTTGGTTATTTCTTGGAATAACATCATTCCTCTCACAATATTTTTTCAACAAACAGTGTTTAAGTAGAAAAATCAAACTAAATGCTTGAAGGAAGTCCAAGTCAAGTTCCAAGTCATAAAGATGATTCTACAATGCTTTTGGTTGGTGATGTCTAGATCATGGTGGTCCCCAATCAATAGTTTTAAAGATGATTCTACAATGCTTTTGGTTGGTGAAATCAAGGTCACGGTAGTTACCAGTCAATAGTCATAAACATGATTCTACAATGCTTTTGGACGATGTGGTCTTTTCAGTAAGAGACTTCAATAATGCATCTAAAAATTGTTATTAATTATAAGTTTTATTTTTATTTTTATGTGTTTAAGGTCTCCCATTTTTTTTTCCATATTAAGAACATATTAATCATATAACTAGAGCAAGGTGATAGGTCAACTTAAAATATGAAACTTTCTATCCAATCCAACCTAACTGAATCTCATTCTCTACCGAGCAACTCCAGTTCGATCTCAACCCGTGATTAATTTTATAAACTCGAGTTGAGATCGAGTTTCACAATTTGAGTTGAAATTGAGTTTTTCATTAATCAAAATCAAATTGGGTAAAAAATAAGATTCAATTCTATGTTAAATTGAACCTAAATTCTATAACTCTCATTAATCAAAGGTAATTAGAAAATAGAAAAAAATAAATTTCACATTTGCAATAGGCTTAAATATCAATAACAATGGATAAACAGTGTGACATAGAGGCCCTAATATTTTATATGTGTGTATATGTGATTTTTTGTTTTGGAATTTCAAGTTGAAACCGGGATGGGTTTGGGTTAAACCCTTCAACCCAAAATCTCAACTTGAGTATTTTCTCAAATTCGATTCACTTTGAAGAATTTTTGCCCAAGATCAACCCAAGTATTGAAAATTTTGAGTTGATCCCAGATTTAATTCGGGTTAGCCCACCCAAGTTTCACCATGGGAAATAAACCTAAAATAATTTTGTAGAAAAAAAATGAAGAGAGTAATGCAAGTCAAGATCAACTTTGGTGCTTATGTTTGCTTGGCTAATTGAGGAATCATGCAAACCTTCTGGCCTATTAAAAGCATGAGGAAACTCTTCATTTTTTGCTAAGCATTTGCTTTGTTTTCAATCTAGCACACCATTATGGGCACTTCTATTCCAACTTTAGCGCATATGTTTTTGCTCATCGTTGTGGGCAATTCAAACTCAAACATCGTTTGCCATGCGAAGACCCCTTCTTTGGGAATGCTGAACTTTGTGGTGTGTCTCTCTAGTTAAATTGCACTAAAGACAAGAAATCTCATGGTTCAACACTTGTTCATAAAAATGGCGATGAGTCTGAGATGTTGTGGTTCTATATTGTCATGGATACATCCGATCAATCCAACACTAACAGACTACACAATAAAATGTCCGCCTTCACTTTTGCATCCACCTCCACCGAGCAACAAGACTTGTGCATGTACATGCAAGCAGACACACACAGACACTTTTTTAAGGGGTAGTTATGTATTTTCAACAAAATAGAGATCACGTGAATTTTTATGTCTAAGTTTCTCATTTTTTATGAACTAAAATTAATTGTTGGAGCTAATTGCATAATATTCAAACTTAAAAGAGAAAATTTGTTGAAATTAAAATTTGAAGGAGTTAATAGCAAACTTCTCAAAATTGAAGGGATTATTTTGTAATTAACCCAACCTTCTTCATTTGCAGTGTTGGCTATTTCTAGGAATAACATCATTCCTCTCACAATGTTTTTTCAACAAACAATGTTTTAGAAGAAAAATCAAACAAAATGCTTGAAGGAAGTCTAAGTCAACTTCCAAGTCACAAAGATGATTCTACAATGCTTTAGGTTGGTGAGGTCAAGATCATGGTGGTCCCTAATCAATAGTCATACATATAATTCTACAATGCTTTTGATCGGTGAAGTCAAGGTCACGGTGGTTACCAGTCAATAGTCATAAAGATAATTCTACAATGCTTTTGGTTGGTGAAGTCAATAGTCATAAACATGATTCTACAAAGCTTTTGGATGATGAGGTCTTTTTAGTAACAGACTTCAATAATGCTTCTAAAAATTGTTCTTAATTATGAGTTCCATTTTTATTTTTATGTGTTTAAGGTCTCCAATTTTTTTTCCATTATTAAGAACGTATTAATCATATAACTAGAGCAAGGTGACAAGTCAACTTAAAATATGAAACTTTCAATCCAACCCAACCTAACTCAATCTCGTTCTTTACCGAGTAACTCTAGTTCGATCTCAAGCCGTGATTAATTTTTTAAACTCGAGTCGAGATCATGTTTCACAATTTGATTTGAAATTGAGTTTTGCGTTAATCAAAATCAAATTGGGTAAAGAATAAGTTTCAATTCTATGTTAAATTGAACCTAAATTCTATAATACCCATTAATTAGAAAATAGAAGAAAAAAATTTCACATATGCAATAGGCTTAAATATCAATAACAACTGATAAAAAGTGTGACATAGAGGCCCTAATATTTTATATGTGTGTATGTGTGTTTTTTTGTTTTGGAATTTCAACTTGAAATGGGGATGAATTTCATAAATTTGAATTGGGTTTGGGTTAAACCCATCAACCCAAAATCTCAACTTGAGTATTTCCCAAATTCGATTCACGTTGAAGAATATTTGCCTAAGATCAACCCAAGTATTGAAAGTTTTGAGTTGATCTCAGATTTAATTCGGATTAGCCCACTCAAGTTTCACCATGGGAGATAAACCGAAAATAATTCTGTAGAAAAAAAATGAAGGGAGTAATGCAAGTCAAGATCAACTTTGGCGCTTATGTTTACTTGGCTAATTGAGGTATCATGCAAACCTTCTGGCCTTTTAAAAGCATGAGGAAACTCTTCATTTTTTGTTATGCAATTGCTTTGTGTTCAATCTAGCACACCATTATGGGAACTTCTATTCCAACTTTGATGTTTATGTTTTTGCTCATCGTTGTGGGCAATTCAAACTCAAGCATCATTTGCCATGCAAAGACAACTTCATTGGGAATGCTGAACTTTGTGGTGCGCCTCTCCAGTTAAATTGCACCAAAGACAAGGAATCTCATGGTTCAACACCTGTTCACAAAAATGGCTATGAGTCTGAGATGTTGTGGTTCTATATTGGCATGTATATGGGATTTGCCATTAGTTTTTGGGGAGTTTGTGTTGTTCTTTTCTTCAAAAGGACTTGTAGGCATGCATATTTCAAATTCCTTGATGAATTGAAGGACCGGATCTATGTGGCTGCACTGCTAAAGGTGAATTGGTTCTGCAAGAAATTCAATGACGTGTAATAGAATGCATCATCATCGTCTTCTTTGAGGTAATGCATCGTAGTTCTTTGCCTTCTAAATAGTGTTTGTTCATGTTGTTTCAATTGCTACTTTGTTCCTATATATAAAATATATGCACTCTATAATATGTCATTTATGTTACAATAATACTCATGTTATTTTCATTACTATCTCAAAATTATCTGTTCAACCAACCACTCTAATAAAAACTTAAGATTTTAGAGAGAGTGTAATATAATTATTTATATTCTTCCACAAGTCTCTTCACGCGTGGGTTAAATTTTGAGCCAAATATGCACAAGGTTTTTAAAAACTTAATCTTTTATGAAGATTTGATGGTTTAATATGATGTTAGAGCATGATGTTCTCCATTTGAATTTCGTTCACCCTGATGCTTCCATGTGCTTGGCATTTTTAGATGACTTGATAGTTTAACAAGGTATCACACCAACAAGTCTTACATTCGAATTTTGACACCACTCTAATAATTATAAGACTTACACGCGTTTGATCCAAAATCTATCCCGCATTTAGAGGGACATGTTCAAAGATTTAAATATAGTTATATATTGTGAATGGTATGACATCTGACCACTTCAATATTAAAAAAGAAAACAATCCTACTATTATTAAAAATCACACCATATCTTATACTTCATTCATTGTTTAGAATCAAATAAATAGTTCAAAAAAAGTCTAGTTTCATAGTGATCACAACTGAAACATACAGAAAAGTGGTAACCTAGTTTCATATTTTTCATATGCTTTATTCCAAAAAGCTTCGTTGCCTTAGATAGATTGATGCAAACAACTGAAAGCAGAGTAAGTTGAGTCTATGATCAGTTGATCACAAACATAGAAATATTCTTGTTCTTTTCAATTTTCAGAACCAATTTTAGGACCCTAATGCTGCATACAAACTAGAATCGTGTAAAGGAACTTGTTGAGAAATTTACTTCTTGTTGAGATTCACTAATAACTAGATGTTGAGTACTTATTGTAAGATTGAACAGTTGCATTGCATCATGGTTCATTGATAGCATGTCATTTACGATTTTCATAGAAGTTGTATTAGAATTATGATTTTATCCTGAATTTTTTTTGCAAATTATAAGAAAGGTGATGAAGGGAGTTCCTTTCTGTACTGTCATCAAAGGTATTGTTTGATGCCTATATACTTTAGTATGATGTGTATGCAATGCTATGAAATGGATTTTGGCAGGTTATGTTTGTATAGGAATGTAAGGAGAGTGAACCTAGCAAACTTGGTTCTACGCATATTATGTATTTCTCTTATATGTTCTAGTTGACAATTTAAACTACTTAACATTTTGAATGTTGTTGGGATTGATCTGGAGGAAACCTCACATGTACATGCTTTGTTCTAGTCTATGGATTGATAGACAAAGGATTGGTGTGTGCCATATGAAAAATACAAATTAGTGGTATAGATTATTTCTAGTTATTCATATTTTCCATGGATTGGAGTTGATTCTAATTAATCGTCCTAAATTCATTTGATCCATCTCCAAGAAATGAATGCACGACATTACACTACCCACATGATTTAGTATAAATATTGGAAGTGTAAACTTGAAAAAGTGATTCAAAAATATTGCATTACAGTGCATGCTTTAAAACACACACACATATTCAACTATGTGGAGAATTCCTATGTCAAATTCATCTTTGGGCAAAGAACAACTATTTGTGCCTCAAGTATTATCGGACCGGCCTTAAGGCCGAATACCTAAATTTAATCTGCATATGTTACTTAACTACTGTCATTCTATTTCTTCCAAAAATAGATTAGATACATCATTATAAAGTAAAAGAAAAAATTTTGGCTTCAGACACTATAAACAATAGAAGAAGTCTCAGTCAAGATCAACCGTGTCAGATGTATGTCATTCTGATTAAGCAATGCAACTGCATGAGAACAAGCGAGCCCATTAATCTGCCACTAGATACATGAATAATTTTGATTATCCATATCAAATAATACCGTAGGGGTTGAATTAACCTACAAAACTGACTCACTAGAAATTCTCACTATCCAAGTCCTCCCAACATCAGACACAGCTTTTAGTTGTTTATCGATTTCAAGACATATAACACTGTTCTATTTGGATGCCCCCAACTTCCTCGTTCCCATTTGATTCATAATTTGTGATCGTATCTTATCAATCATGTTGGTGATTGACAAATGTCAAGTCTTAAGAATCCATGCATTAAAAAACCCTACCACATTGGAATGTATTTCACCATACCGTTTGCCTTTAGAATATGCATAAACCCATGTCTCATAGGGAAAATTTGCAGTAAACCTCTCAGTAGTCTGTCCTCCTTCACTGCTAAATGCATTCGACTTCACATGAAAAACAGATTCCGCAGAAGTGTAAGAACACACTCAAAACATAAAAACTATTTTCTCCTTGTATGCATTCGAGAAATGACCACAACTAAATTTATCTCTAAGATTTGCCTTCAAATGCTAAAGGCATAATGCATGGCGAACATGGGAGAAACCTTTGACATAACTTCTAATAAACCCACATTCTAATCTAAAATAAAACTAATAACACGACCTTGATTCATAATTGTAGACAACTGCTGATGAAACCAACACCAATTTGATTCATTCTCAGAATCAACGACAACAAATGCAAATGGATACAAGCCTCTCATTAGATAGTCAACTAAATAACTTATACGGCAAACTAAATTTTTTGAAAAGACAATAACACAACATATTAAAATGTGACCAGAATCCATGAAAAATACTGAAAAAAAAAAATGAAAAACATGTAGTGAACAATAACGAAATATAAATTTCGAATTGATTTCCGTCCTTTCCAGTGGCAAACAAAATATTTCATTTGATTCTCCCTATCAAGAATGATTCATCCCAAAACAATAAGGGACGACAAAAATTGAAACACCTATTCATGCATTGAATGCAACAAATAATCTTTGAGAACGCTTTGTTTGTTTCATGCTCAAAATCCAACACCAAACGACTACTAGAATTTGTGCTCGCAACAACACCAGTATACCAACAAAGCTGATCGTATGACAGTGAATGATCACCAAAAAAGTTGACTCATAGCCTTCTTAATAGCCTTCCATTCCATGCGTACAGAGCTGGCCCAATGCATAGGCAGCTGAAAGCCTTACAGCCCCCAAATTTTTGAGGGCCCCAAAAAATTTTTAGATTCAGATTTAATTAAATTGATAGGGATGTTAAATTAATGTTCAATTAAGTTTAATTTTATTTTTAGGGCCCAATCAAAATTTTTAGATTGATGTTTGATTAAGTCTATTTATTTATTTGTTTGTTATTCAATTATTTAATAGTCTTTTGATAAGCTAAATTAGTTTAAATCTAAATTGAGTTTGTTGAGAACTTCTTTCCATTGGCCGTGACAACATAAAAATTACTTGAGTGTCGGGAATGAGACTTGAAATTTATTATTCATAAATTTTTTATTGTCAATAATTAAACTAACAAAATCTAATAAATCATTTTCTTCCTATTATACCATCTATTATCCCTTGAATTGAATGAATATTATTAGTTAAAATGATATGTAAAAAAATTAAATATAAAATTTTAAATATTATTTTTTTTATCTCAGATGGTAAAAAATAAATTTTGATATCTAAATAACTATATAAATAATATCATATATGATAATATAATGGGACCTCATTCAAGAATTTCACTTAGGGCCTCAATGTGCGTTGGGCCGCCGTCACTGCATGCATAATCTTAGCTAATTACAAGACCATGACTTGACCGAAAAGGTGTAACAATATCAATTGGACAAGTAGTAGGATCCTTCCGTACCTTATCAGCTATAAGTATACAACATGAATAACAGTGAACTACAAAAAAAAAAACAAAAACAAAATCTCAAATAAAAAAACAAAACAACACAAAACTAGACATCTGTATAATAATTAATATCAATACTAATGAACTACAAAAAAATGTTAAATCAAGAAGAAAACAATCCACAAGAAAAATAAAATAAAATGCCAAAATGATGTATACAAAATACTGAAGGAATAACAGTGAACTAAAACATTAGACAAATTAAAAAAAAAAATAGAATAAACTATGAATGCACATAATAGAATACAAATTTGCTTTATATGCAGAATAGAATATAAATTCAACAGAAACATAACTCATTATGAGAATCAGTATAACAAATTACCTTGATGAAACAATGAAGAAAGCCTAGTAAATCTTCAAAGGAGGACCGACTTCTAATTTTTTTTTTATATTTAAATTAAAACAAATAATATTCTTGGTAATTTTACCCGGCCAAAATGTTGGACCGACCTCGCGGCTGAAATGAGCCCAAAAGAAAGCCTACACTACTATCATTGGATTAACAGACTGAACACGGGCTTTCCCTATGACAGGTCAAGCTTGCTCATGGCCCAATGGCTATCTTTGCTTGTCGGCCCAACTTGTCGATCGTGGGTATTCTATTATTTGTTTTTTGAAAAATTGTGGAGAAGTATCATATAAACTATTTATTTGTAGAAAAATACCTTGTTAAAACTCTATTGTAGGTAAGTACTCCTAATTGAAAATGTCTTGTGTTTAGATATACATTGACAATTTTTAAGATATTTCCCTCACGAAAATACCATTTTACATAATTCATAGACAATTTAGTTTGATAGTTCTATTTTTTTGTAGAAATTGTTTTATAGTATCAACGGTTTCCTATTTTAATAGATCAGGATATTTGAATTTTAAACGTTTATCTTTTTCTTCTACTTCAATGGCTAATGTTATATTTCGATGTGTGGTGCTAGTCTTCTTCAACATCTTGGTATATTTTAACTTTTCTACCACTTTCGGTGCTCATCTTCTACTTCAAAAAACATAGGTGGTGTACTTCTTCTTTGTCAACGTCTGTTGACTAAGAGTATTTTGTGTGCACAAGCAATCATACAATGGTGTAACACAGTGTGACAAGCAGTGTAGTGTCAAAGTCAACTGCCTTGATGTCACACTGTATCAAACATAGCATGCTGGGCATATGCAATCAAACATTGATTTCACACCCAATTGTCACACTCTTACATCTATAATATTTTAATGTCACACAGTAAAACCCACTTTTGATAGAATGTTTGTTACATACTAAGGGTTTTATCTTATAATTTTTGAGGTTTTAATATAACAATAATATTTATAATGCAGTCCTATTTCCGACGACAATAGGTGTACTAACCTCAAATCTTCCGTTGATGTTGACAAAAGGAAGTCGGTGACAATTGATGAAAAGCAAAATCGGTTAATTTTGAACCTTCGTACTACTATATGGAGGAAACGATTTTTTCATAGATATAAATCACAATCGCAATTTTTGGGTGAACAAGATCAATGGAGATTTTTCTTTTTGGAATTTAATATCGTTTCCTTGAATTGTGCAAATATCGCCGCTTTTGGTGGAGACGTTAAGATCTTTGGATTCGAAAATCGTAGATATGGTTGACGATTTCATAATGCAGGTAAGAAACTTCATACCAATTAAATGAGAGGTCCATTAGACTTTTAAATTTAGGATGGACTTTTACACAAAATATTCTGCTTAAATGAGTTTTAGCCTAAGAAGTTATATTATTTATTCCGGCTTATAAAAATTCCAATTTTTTTTTGATAAAAAACAATAATATGAATATATTGATATCAAATCTAAGGTTTATCATGTTGTAGAGAAGATTAAAAAAAAAATCCGAAACTTTATCTTTCCAAATACATGTCGTCTTAGTCTAAGTGCAATTAAGCCAAACGATGGACTTAAGTGACAAGTTCAACGGATCAGAAAAAAAAAAAAAAAAGCAGTGAGAAAACTGCTAAAAAAAAGTCTCATTTTAGCTATGCAAAAATAACCGATATCCTACAAATCTTAATTTTCATTCAAAGTAGAGTTCATAACAATCTTACCTGAATATTCTCGCTGTGATGCCCTAAAATTTGGGAATTTGTTGATCACTTATCAACTTGCAAAATATTCGTGAATATCATGTAACTCGATATGACACTATTATGCCCCATTTATCGGGATCCATAATTTAACGAAATTCGGACAGAATCTTATTTGTATGGGAAGCTCTACTCAAAACACAACTTGTACAATATACAATCACATGACCTATCCAAGGTCCAATATACAACATTGACGGCATCGGGTCCGTTTATGAGTAAACAATGACCACACCGGGTCTATTTATCTATACTCACATAAAAACATGCAAGGTTATATTAAAAATAGTTCATAACAGTTCGATTACAATTTTTTTACATATATTATATGCCCAAATCTTTGTTTGAACAAAAGTTTTACAAAAATCAAGGTTAAATGTCACAAGTTGGCCTTTCTTCACCATTTAAGGCCCCAATGAGAGTCATCTACCAGTGTATAACCCGCACCTGAAATGTTTTCCCATATAGGATGTTCTATTAATTTTCTTTCAGCAACTACATTTTGTTCAGGAATATATAGACAAGTGAGCTGTTGAAAGATATACTGGGAAGAAAGGTGAGACACTAAGATATCAAACACATATTCTTTGGCAATATTCGAACGAAAAACACGAACAATGACATCAAATTGTGTCTTAATCATCTGGAGAAACTGAGTAATGACAGGGAGTACATCAAACTTCCTATGCAAAAAGTAGACTCAAATACAACAGGTATGGTCATCTATAAATGTTACATAATATCAAGCACTTGACAGAGCGGTAACAGGAAAGGGTCCCCAAATATCAGAGTGTATTTGGTCAAATGGTTTAGGTGACTGGTGCATGCGAGGAATATAATTGGTTCAAACATGTTTTAATAAGGAACATATAACATAGTTAAGTTTACTACCAACACAAGCATTTCTCAAAAATAGGAAATAACATACATAAAAATTTAAAATTTATATGCCCAAAACGGTTATGCCACAACTGAACGGGTTGTGATGAAAAATCATAACGACAAGTACTAGGTAAAATACTAGCATGCAAGCTAGAAACAGATAAAGACAAAGCAGGTTCAGGTGATGAAGGTGGAGGAACTGGTGAAACTGGAGGTGGATCCTCTAGATAATACAATTCATCTCTCTCATGCCCCATGATAATAATCCTCCTGGTACTCAAGTCTTACAAATAACACGAATTAGATAAGAATATAATCGCATAGTAAAAATCTCTAGCTAACTGATGCAATGATAATAGATTTATAGCCAGCTTTGACGCATGAAAAATTGAATGTAATGTAAATTCATCTAGGAGGCAGGCTGTACCCTTACTAACAATAGGGGCATATGTCTCATCTTCTAGCTGAATCTGTGTATGTAACTGTTCATCAATAGTAGTGTAGTGATGCACCTCACTTGTCATATGACCATTCGCACTCGAGTCCAGAATCCAAATAGGAGACAAACTGACACAAGCATGAAAAGTACGAGGTATACCTGTAGTGGTGGCAGTAGCAATAGTCAGACCTTAAGAAGTCAGGGCAGACATATATATACCCAATCGGGAAGTGATAACATCCATATCACTTTGTCAAAGAGGAGCAGTGGTAGTATGTGGTGGTATCTCAGCAATAGCAGCAGTACGACCGCAAGGAGGCGACTTAAGCTCTAGATAGAGCTTTCAGCAAGCAGCTCTAAGATGTCCTGGTCAGCCACAACAATCACATTGACTAGAATCTCCATGTCTACGTTAATCTGAAGCACCCTGATGGCACTGGTCTGAGCGCTGTCCACCTTTGACTGAGGATCTTGAATAAGACCCTGTAGTAGTTGCAAGGGTCATCTGATCAATCGAAGGAGTCAAGGTCACAACTGGAAGTGATGCAATACGGACACGACACTCATGATGCTCAATCATTGCATAACCTCATAAAGAGAAGGAAGTGTCAACATCAATAAGATCTAGGAACGAGGTCCCTCAAACTCATCACGAAACCCCATAAAGAACTTGTGAATCCTATCTTCCAGCTCTAGAGTATGCAAGAATGATGCTCCCTCGGGTTCTATCCAGGAATAGCAGCAAGATGACGTAGAGTCTCATATTCAAGCTAACGCTTAGTTAAATAGCCATAATAATCCTGAACGGTCATTTCTCCCTGCCTAACATATAAGAGCTCTTAAGAAAGATCATAAACATGAACTCCCCGTCTTAACTGAGAATACATTTCTGATAATGCGTTTATAGCTTTAAAACAGAGCTATGAAACTGGTGAATCCTGCAAACAGATGGCTCTATCGAGTCAAATAACTATTCAAGAATGACACAGTTCTCAGAGAACCACAAAAGAATATCCAAGGTTGTCATCAATTGGCTTTGAGTGAGATCCCGTCAGCTACCTAAGCTTCCCTACAAGACCTAAGAAAAGCTGGAATGAGTGCGACCACTCAGCGAAGTTACAACCATTCAACAACTATATCGTAACTTTTTGAGAGATCATGTTCGACATTACTAACAATGTAACTGTGCTAGTAGGTACTGTATACTGGTCAAACATAAAAAATGAAAGTACTAATAGATGTTTCAATGGTAGAGGTGTCAACAGTAGGGGTCTCAAGTCCCTCAGTATTAGTCATATCAACAACAATACTAGGACATCCGTGACAGGAAAATAATTTTAAGATAAATGGAGGGATAAAATAAGGGAGAATAATATACTTCAAGTCGAACAATAGCGATAGATAAAGAAAGTTCAGAAAGCTCTCAAATAATCAGGTCACGATGCCTAAAAATCTAGGAAATATATAAGTGATCTACTGCATCAAATACAAATAAACGTATAAGAGGATCCAATCCATCCTAAAAAGTTTTAGATACTGCAACCCTAGGAAAAAAAGTGGAGCAAAAAGATGACGGCACTGTGACGAAGAGTGCGAAAGACGAAGTTACAATGAAAAACGTCACCCGACAATGGGTTGATGAGTGGGCTGGGCAATGACCCAACAGTAGGCTATGCACTTGGGTTTATCACAATCTTTTTTTGTTTATCCCACAAATTTGTTGCTTCTTTTCAAACTAGTTCACATGAATTCGAAGAATTAAGATGACCAATAATTATTTTTGGAATTGTCTTTTAACATATTTACTAATATTATTTTACTGGTTATTGTCCGTGCCTGAAGGCACTATGTAATAAATATCAACAATCGCAAGCAATTGCCCAAATTCAAAATAAATTATTCGAAAACATTCATACTAATTCTTCTTTTGAAATAGCCTAAAATATATTGTAACCATACCTTCCATATTATAGGAACTTTTATAAAAATGAGAAAAAAACTCCCCCAACACCACATATATAAATATCTCAGAAAAAAATACTAACATAATCAAATAAAATTTATAATCTTTAAGAAATAATTAAAATTAATAAAATTTTTCTCATTTATAAGAATCATGTATTCATCGCCACTATCATCATTCAACTCAATAACACAATATAATTATAAACTCAATCACCAATTTTTCAATCCATCTATGTAATAAATACTTCAACCAAAAATTTGCCCATAAATACAACCAATTATATAATAAAAATAAGTTTACAAATGTTGTCAAAAAAATAAATTTTTGATATCTAAAATTCCACCGGCTTCCAAAAGAATGTATACAAACTGTACAAAAAAAATTTATATTCAGATTTTTTTTATTCTTTAAAAAAATAAAAATACTTGTTTAATTCATCCACATTCAAATAATAAAAAAGATTGGATTATGCAATCGCACCTAAAGCGTAGAAAAACCAAGGAAGACATTAAAAAGGCTTTCAACCACTAACAGGAATAGTCAAGTTTCAAATGCCACAGCTGTCGAGCAAAAATAAAAAAAAGAAGTCAAGAAAGGTGCATACTTTCCCATTTATATAGATGAGATAACACAAAAAACGCCAAAAATAATTTCAGCTCTAAAAATAAGCAAAAAAAATTCCAAAATTCAGCACTAGAAATGCCTTTAAATACACCATTGTTTTAAAAAGTCAAACGATTTCCCATATTGGAGAAAGTTTTTGATTCATCGGATCGATAATCTTGAAATGATCTAAGGCGTTAAAACTATTTCATAAGTTTGAGGGTTTAAAACTCTCTGTACTTTATTATATCTTCATAAAATTTATATGGCAGTCAGCCATATCATAACAATAAGCCCAAGCGGTAGCAACACACAACATTCAGAACATAACACATTTTATACCTGTTATTATTTTTTTTATTTTGGGATACAAATTTAATAAAATAAATTTTAACAATAAATATTTAACATTGATGGGTCGTTTATAAAACAAAGAACCTAAAAAAGATGGTGATGGGTCATTTAAAAACAGAGAACTCTTAAAAGCAGTTCAATGGCGATGGGTCATTTAAAAGCAGAGAGCTCTTAAAAGTAGTTCAAGTTAAGTAATGCCCAAATCAATTAATAATCTCTCTCCAATCAAGTCACCTAAAAGAAGCCAAACACTAATAAATTTTAGCTTTGTTATTGCATCACACACAAACCGAAATTGCACCGACCCGAATGAAATTTTGTATAGAACAAAATCAATAACTCATACCCAAATATTACATGTTATAACGATACAAATCACATAAATGTAATAAACAAGGGTTAACAAAATTATACTTTACCACTAATGATGAACGAACGGTCCCTGGACTTCTTACTTCTGATTAATTATAGAATTGCTTTAGAAACAGAAAACAAAAGACAACTTCAAAACTCAAAATCACAGAAAATCAAATAAATTTTCAGAATTCAAAATTATTGGTGTGTGTTTTTTCTAAGTGTGTGTGTGGCGGTGTTAAAAAATAGACTTGTCACGTTTTTGTTGAACAAAAAATAAAAGAATGGTGTCAAAAAAATAATTTTTTGGTACAACTGTAGAAAAAAAAAAAGTGAGGCCCTATAGATAGTTGTTTCCCACCCTTTTAGAAATTGCAAATCTCTGCACAAAAAAGAAGAAGGGTTTTATGAGATTTGACATGCAAGTCTCTTTCCAGACACTTCAAGAGGACTAATCTTGTCTTGTTTTGTTTGGTTTTGCCATTCACCCACTAAAAAGTGAACGTGAATTAGATTTGCTAAGATACTCATGGGCAAAAAAAAAAAAAACCCCAAACGATTTTAGGAGAATTCACTTGCGGTTTTGGTGGGAAAATAGGAATTAATTCCCTACTTGGTTGCTCGCTATAAAACTTGTAGGAATGAGTGGATTGTGACAATGCTTCAAGGATAAAGAGGAGAGGAAAAGAGATGAAAAAATTACCTGGGATGGGTTGTGTGGTGGTGACAGTGGTTTTGGCACGTTATGGTGTGATGTAGTGGTGTTGTGTTGAGTGTAAGAGATATAGTGGTGAGGAGGCATAATTCAAAGTGATAGAGAGAGATCTGATAAAGGTGAGAGACGGTCGTATGTGTTGGAGAGAGAAGTAGAAAAGAGATGAGATTCTAGTGTTGGAAATAGAACCTGAGAGAGATAGTGAAGAAGAGACAATTCAAAGAGATAGAGAGAGAGAGCGAGAGAGATCTAATCAAGTGAGAGATTGGACTCTAGTGTTGGAAATGGAACGAGACTCTTAGTCCAATTTCTAGGCGGGAAATTTTTTTTGGGAATCAATTAAGATTATTGGATCAATAATCTTGAAACGATCTAAGATGTTCGAATGATTTTATGAGTTTGGAGATTTGAAATTCTTTGTACTTTATTATATAAATAATTAGTCATTATGTTTTGTCATCTCTCATGTGTGCCAAATAATAAAATAAAAATTGTAGTTAAAAATTATTCATGTGCAACACACGAGTGCATCAAGTATTAATAAAATTCCATTAGTCTAACATAAAATAATTTATCTTTGTATATCATCTTCAAAAAAATATTAAAAAATTGCTACAGATAATTTCAACAATAACAATGTAATCAATGCATGATATACTTATTAAAATATAAGGCTTTAATCAAATGTTATTTTAAAAAATAGATTTAAACAATCTTTCACTTTCAAAATAATCCTAACTTTTTCCTATAAAAAAATACTCCTAACTTCTTGTCATTTCTATAAAATTCAAAGCAACCCTAGTTTCTTGCCATTCAATTATATTCATGTTTCTCTAACTACTTATGATTTTTGACATAATAACATCCATTGCTCTTTGTGTGTTTTACTCTCACAAAAAATACTACACGCAACAGAATATAATGAGTCACTCATTTCAAAAACATGCATCTCATCCAAAATATGATTACATTCTTCCACACTTGGCCTATCAACATTTTGTAATGTCTTAAGAATTTCAAATAGTTGTTCATCAAGGTCGCCCTGTTTGCTTTTCTTTTGATGCCTTTTGTCTTGTTTTATCACATCCTTTGGTGAAGAAGGTGTCTCAACAAATTCAAAGTCAAGATTAATCAGTATTTATGACTAAGAGCCGACATTAGTAGGCAACCCTCCTTCATTCAATGGACCCCATGATTTTTTTTTTGTCAATTGCTCCAAAATCATCAAACAAGACTTTTAATGTGAGACGCAAATATGTTTTGCATGATATTTTATTAAACAATAGGGTCTAAAGTATAATTTGTGATAGTCACTATAAGGGTTAAATTATAGTTATTGCAATGAGGGGATTAGATTATATATTAAATTATGAGCTTAAGGGCTTGAATTTTGTGATAAAGTTGTGTTTGGATGTAAAATGATAAAAAGGGGAAAAATGTTTTGGGTGTGAATTTATGAGTAATAGAAATTAAGAGGTGTGTGTGTGATAAAAGAAAACAAGAGAATAATTATGTCAAAAATATTTGTGAGTCATTGGAGACATTTGTGTCTCCCTCGTCCACTCTAGTCATATATGTGTGTTGGGGGGTTAAAAAAAGAACGAGAGAGAGAGATCAGGAAGGAAACTAAAGAAAAAGAAGGAAGGAAATAGGAGCTGTGGTTGGTGTGGAACGAGTGGCAGAGGAAAAAAAAAGAGGAAGAACCAAAGTTTGAAATAGAGTTCAAAAAAGGATATTGAGTTGGATCAATTCGAAATATATTATTCGGTAAGAAAGATAAATTTCTTATTTTTAATTCGTTCATTCACAAGAATTTAAATAACTTAGCATGAAATAAATAGATGTTGGATATAATTTTGTATATAGTAATGCTATGTTGACTAAATTTTGGGATCAAATTAAGATCCTAAATGACATACTTTGGCTTTTTATTTTGTATCATGTCATTTTGGCCCCAATAAAGACTTCAAATAATATGCTGCTATGTCAATTGAACTCTTAATTGGGTCTCAAATTTAGCCAACGTAGCATTACTGTCTTGTATAACTTCGTATAGCTAATTTTTATGGCTTGTTGTGAGAATAGTTTTGTTTTGGATGATTGAAAGATTATGGGAGATTGGTAAGAGGGTTTCGATTGATTTTTGACTAGATTGAAGTGAGTTTTGGTTCATGGGTAGGTGAATAAAGATGGTTGTAAAAATCTTTTTTTTTTGTTGGACACACTGTGCACTTGGTAGACAAATGACGATAACTTCCTCAATAAAACGCAGATTTGTGCATTGTTTACAGCGTATGAAACTAAGCTCAAAGACTGTTCTAATGGTATAGGACAGACCACCAAATTATGCTTGAGTTAAAAAAAAAAGGCTGAAAATTTTGGACTGATAAACATTTTTTAAGATTTGATGTCCTAGATAAAATTAAGGGTTAATTGTAAATTGTACCCTGAAAGATCGTTCTAATCTCAATTTACAACCCCAAAGATCAAAAATCTCAATTTACACCCTAAAAGATAGAAATTTGTCTCAATGTGCACCCCCAAAGATCAAAATCTCAATTTGCACTCTTAAAGATATAATTTGTATCAATGTGCACCCCCAAATATCAAAATATCAATTTGCACCTTCAAAGATAGAATTTGTATCAATGTGCACCTAATACATTAAAAATATTTTATTTTATTTTTACTTTTATCTTCCGACACTAGAATTATGTCATGTTTATCCTCTAAATTTAATATCACAATTTATATCTATTTATATTTATATTTATATCTATATCTGTATA
>CM042185.1:9625900-9645015 GCA_023539305.1 Ilex asprella
TTATTTAGAGAAAGATGAAGGGTTGCCTATATTTATATTGGTATATAGATATAAATATAAATATAAATAGATATAAACTGTGATATTAAATTTAGAGGGTAAACATGACATAATTCTAGTGTTGGAAGATAAAAGTAAAAATAAAATAAAATATTTTTAATGTATTAGGTGCACATTGATACAAATTCTATCTTTGAGGATGCAAATTGAGATTTTGATATTTGGGGGTGCACATTGATACAAATTATATCTTTAAGGGTGAAAATTGAGATTTTGATCTTTGGGGGTGCACATTGAGACAAATTTCTATCTTTTAGGGTGTAAATTAAGATTTTTGATCTTTGGGGGTGCAAATTGAGATTAGAACGATCTTTCGGGGTACAATTTGTAATTAACCCTAAAATAAATTGAAACTAAAAGATAAGAAAACAGAGATATGATGTACACACCCAAGCAAAGAGTTTCCATAGGATTTACTTAGAACAACCTTACATTCAACTTACAAAGTGCATGTTTTATATGCACATAAATATACAAATCTTTATGTTAGAAAGTGACATTTAATCACTACGTCTTCTCACACCACACAAATCACTGTTTTGTATACGTAGTGTATGTAGAGAATCACTTTAGCAGGCCTATAGATATGTTCGGATCTAGCAATAGTAAAGAGTGAGACAATGTGAGGATATAGCCGTCTCCCTGACATGCTTGCTGATTAATGAAAGGATTGGTTTGACTAACACACCCCGGCAAGATGACGGGTCATGGACGAAACATTATCTTGGAAAGGAATAAATGAAAATGTAAGGTTGATAATCCTTTGGTGAAGATGTTAACAATTTGATCTGTCATGCATAAATATCGGATATCTAATTCTTTTTGAACCACTTTTTCACGAATATAATGATAGTCAATATCAAGATGTTTTATTCAAGCATGAAAATAAGATTTGAAACAAGAGAGATGGATATCACACCAAATCACTAGTGTTGACAAAAAAATACAGAGATCACGCAACGCAGCCATGAAATTTCTACGGCTGTATAAGCCAATTGACAGTATTCAGATTCAGTATTAAAGCGAGAGACAGTCGACTACTTAGCACTCCAAGAAATTGGGTTGGAGCCAAGACATACAATAACCTCCAGTGGAACGCCTATCTTGAGGACTGCCAGCATAATCAGTATCTGAATAGGCCTCAAGAGTAAGAGAACCATGTTGGAACATAAGACCATGATCAAAAGTCCCTTCCACAGAACGCAATATGTGTTTGACAATAGTCCAATGGATACTAGTAGAAGAATGCGTGTATTGGCAAACTTGGTTAACAACATAAGAAATATCGGGACAAGTCAAGATACTGTAAAGCACCCACTACAATTCGATGATCGGTAGGATCCAGAAGAAGAGTTTCATTGCCCAAGGTCATTTTTCTTGCCACTGGCCACAGGGGATGAACATGGTTTGGCAGAGGTCATCTGGGTTCGTTTAAGAAGATCCAAAGCATATTTGGACTAAGTCAAAGACAAACCATGCTTAGTGAAGATGGCTTCAAGACCCAAAAAATAGTGAAAACAACCAAGATCCTTCATAGGGAAATGAGAGCTTAAATCAGAAATCAAACGAAGAAGGTGAACCTCACTATTGCTGGTGAGAAGAATATCATCCACATATATCAAGAGAAAAACGGTAACCCCTTTGCGATGATAGGTAAACAGAGAATAATCAACCCGCAATTTGGTATTTCTTATACCGTCATGTCATGAGGTACAATCCGAGAAATCCCAAGTGGTTCAACAGAGACATATTCGTTTTGAGCGCAGGGCATGGCTTTTTGCTTGAGTATGTTTGCCTTCATCTTGCTGGGTTTCGATCGGTTCAGGTTAAATTTTACCGAGAATTAAATTCAAGAATCACCCTAAAAATTCTTACCAGTGAAGCATATGTTCAAACACCTGATGGAGCATTAGACATGTCAGTTTATAATTGGTATAATTTGATCCATTCTGTATGTTTTAAGAAAGAAGTTTATAAGTGAACTGCTTAAACATTTGAGGAATGAAATGGATACAGCTTCAAATTTCTGGGTTTTGATTATTACAAAGTAAACTTCTAGTATGAAAAATGTTTCCCTTTGGAACTGATACATGTATGAATGTACTTATTGATAGTTGCTCTTTATGATCATGTCATGTTGTACGTTTTCCAATTCTAATTTCAATGTAAGACACTATCGATCGACAGAGATAAGAATTGAAACTTTTAAGGTATACAATAAATAAAAGAGAGTAGGCCAGAGAGAAATATGTTGTAAAAGTTTGTGATAGCCTCGATCATGTATGGCATTATACAGAACACAAGTATTTGGAAAACTAATCTGTCTCTCTTGTGTGAGTTTGACAAGGGCCACAATAGACTGATAACAAAAAAGCAAATCCGCCACACATGTACCTCCCAAGTTTCAATTAGAGCTTCTGCTTCATTATGGCCAGATTTCCTTTCTGTAAATAGAATGAAAGCAGATTAATAACCATGTTTCAAAGACATTTATCCAGAGGAATTGAAAATTTCTTTAAATTAAGACCTGTCACCATTGTTCCAAAATCTTCCAATTCCTCTGCGAACCTGCAGCGCCTGACATTAGAGAGCATGACCTGTTCTCTCAAATCAATCAAGTTTTATGCTAGTATCTGAATATGTCATTCTCTTGAATATGTATTCCACTACCCATAAGCTGTCATATACAAGGAAGACTTGACAATTACGTGCATCGTAGTAATCTACAAATAACAGAACATGTGTATTATTGAGAGGGCCTTTTCTTCTAAATTAAAGCAATTGACATTTCTATTTGTCCATACTGATATGATTGGATTAGTAAGTGTTGGCAAGACTGTCGGTTAAATTATATAAGTATTTTCCATCCAGATTGAAGACCTCAAATGCTTGTGCAAGCTTGGTAGTCGGACCCCAGGTCACCCCGAGAACATTGTCGCAGATGGAATGGAAGTCACAATAGGTACAGTTTTTTCAGTGTGTCCAAGGGACCTTGCTTGAATAAGGTGGATAAACTATATCAGAGGATTAGTTTTATAGCTATCGGTGTGAAGTATATATCACTGAGCACAACCTAACCATTGTATGATATTCCACTAAGGAAGATATATTATATGGATCTAAATATAGTAATACTATAATAGATAACATCTGAGTACCTAGGTATCCTGGGACAGGGTAGTTGAACGCAGAGGCTTTTTTACAAGTCAAATCTCTGCCATCAAAATAGGAGCCAGTATTTCAAATAATCAAGTTCGTTTCTCCATTCTATCTGGTATATTGATGTAATGAGTTCTACCCAGCTCATATACTCATCAACAGTTTTTTCGTATGACACCAGGTCCACTTGGACAAGGTGTAGCCAATGCTGTTGGTCTTGCCCTAACAGAAGCTCACTTAGCGGCCAGATTTAATAAACCTGATGTCACCATTGTTGATCACCGGACGTAAGTGGACCAACTAGTTCTCTCTAATTATGAATATAATGTATAAGTTCAGCCTTCAACGGTTACTTATTCGTTTTTCTTATATATGGCATCATGGGTGATGGTTGTGCCATGGAGGGCATATCACATGAAGGAAGCTGCATCTTTGGCTGCACATTGGAAGCTCAACAAGCTTACCATTGATGGTTCCACCAACCTTGTATTCTCTGAAGATATTATAAAGATAGATTGCAAGAATCAAGGCCAAGACTCAACAGAGCACATCTAGCCTACAATCAAGCAAGATCATTCAAAATTGATTTTGTATATTTTTGTAATCGCTGCATATCTGTAACTGTTGCATAGTTTTAGCTATATTTATGTACATTGCCGTAAATAGTTTTTTTCTGACCGTATATATAAGACAGCACATATTACATCAATAAAGTGTGGGAAAATTGTTCATTGAAACTATTGCAATCTTTATTCTCTTACTGATATATCTGCACGATTTGCAGCTCTTGGTTGGAATACAGTGACAGTGGATGACCCATATAGCAACATGAGATCCTTTAAAAATGCACTTCTTTCTGCTTTTAGTGAGACCGAGAAACCAACCTTCATCAGGGTTTGTGGGTCGAACTCAAACAACAATTTTAGGTTGTAATCACCACTGGTAGCTATTCTTTTCCTGTTCTTCCATTTCCTTTACATCCAAAAGGCATTGCTATCTTGTCCCCTTAAAGCAATGTCTTTTGGGTACTTGAGTGCTCTGGTTTTGGATGAATCGTATAGTTATCTGTCCCATTATGACAACTCTTATTGTCACTTCATATTTTCCAGGTGAAAACTTGTATTGGAAAATTGTCAACAAAGGAGGGAACCTCCAAAGCCCATCATGGTATTTTTGATGAAGATGATACGAAGCAAATGAGAAAAAAAATTAATTGGAATGATCGAGAGCCATTCCATGTCATTCCTATGGTCTCTGAGTACGGATTACTGCAACTGGGATTTAGATTTTGAAATAGGGTTCTGGTGATAAGACTTTTATGTACTCTCCTGCAGGGAAATGCAAGTTCAGGCATACCATGGAGAAACATTGGAGGAGGAGTGGCACTAAAAATTATACTATTGCCGAAGCAAGTATCCCCAAGAAGCTGCAGAATTTTCTGTTCTCCTCAACGGTGGTATGCTTCCGGGCTGGGAAAACTCGTTACCGGTGTGTCATTAGTGAAATATACATGTTTTAACGAGATCATTGTACCTGCTAGGTGTATCATCTATGTAGTTTTGAAATACTTAAATCTGGTCTGTATTAGAAGGCATTTGAAGGCAAGAAAATAATTGGAAAAATTTATTTCTTGAGTTCCATTGTCCCCCACCCAACTGTGCTCCCAAATATAAGCTTTGCATTTTCGAAGAAATAATTTGGGTGACATTTGTTGAAGTTATTTAGTATGCCTATGTTTCCTCTATCTTGATGCTTGGGGGTATAGCATTTTCTTATTAAATTTTTTCTCTTATTTTCTTTCTTTTCTCTTTTTTTTTTTTTAAAAAAAAATTCCTGCTAATACTATTCTCAATGCATAAGCACAAAAAATGTGCAATCTGATTTTGGTAACAAATATGTTTCAACAGAAGTGGTCTATGTCTGAACCGGTAGATGCCACTAGATGATATTCTGAGAAATGCCTGAACAATCTTGTTAAGGTGCTACCAGGGCTGATTGGTGCAAGTGCAGATCTTGCAACCTCTAATAAAGTCTATCTCCATGGCTGTGAAGATTTCCAGCAGCCCGATTCTCCATGCGGACGCAACATTAGGTATGGAGTTCGAGAGCATGCAATGGGTGGAATTTCAAATGATGTAGCCTTGCATGGAGGCGGTTTGATACCATTTGCAGCCACTTTTCTTATTTTCTCCGACTACATGAAGAACTCGATCTGATTGTCTGCCCTCAGTCATGCTGGAGTCATTTACTTTGTGACCCATGACTCTATCGGTCTAGGAGAAGATGGACCAACTCACCAACCAGTAGAGCAGCCAGCTGGCCTACGAGCAGTGACACGTTTATTGGTTTTCCGACCAGCTGATGGCAATGAAACTGCTGGAGCCTATAAGGTGGCTGTTGCAAACCGAGATGTACCTAGTCTTATTGCATTATCAAGGCAAAAGTTGGCGGCCAACTTGGAAGGAACATCAGCAGATGCAGTTGAAAGGGGAGGCTATATTATAAGTGACAACTCTGGTGACAAACTGCCAGAGTTGATACTCATTGGTACTGGATCAGAACTTTGTCTCTGTGAAGGGAGCGCCAACACCCTAAGAAAAGAAGGGAGGAAAGTGAGGGTGGTTTCACTTGTGTGTTGGAGGCTTTTTGACCGGCAGCCTAGGGAGTATAAGGAGCTTGTATTGCCATCAAGTGTTTCAAATGGTTCGGAAAATCGGCGAATGGCCGTTACGTAACAGTAACGCCGGTCAACAATACCATTACACTCCAATTTAATGGCCAAAAGAATTTTCACACTCGAAACGGGCGTTACGGCAGCGTAACGGGCGTTACGGCGACGTTACACCCCGTTATTCAGCCGTTACACATCAACAACCCTTGAAAACTAGAAAATATATGAAAGGAGAAGAATAGAAATTAAGAGAAAGAAATGTGTAGACCTGGTTTCTCCTTAACGACATTAGTTTCTAAGCTTTGAGGAGCTCTGTTCAGCTGAGCTTCAAGGAGTTTCTAGGATCTCTGTTCAGATGTTCAGCTAGGTTTTGTTCAGACGGCGGAGAAAAGGAGTAAATGAGATTAGGGCTTGGTTATTATGTGTGAAAAGACAAGTTGCCCCTTTTTGTTGTGAAACCAAGAGATATAAGTTGGCCCAAAGGTAGAAAATGGGTCTAGCTTGGGCCGAATAAAATTAACAGATTTTTTGTTTATATTTTGCTAATATTTTTTCGTCTTTTAGGAATGTATAACCATAATAATAATAAAAAAAGATTCTAGATAAAATCTCAATTAGCTATGGTTTCTAAATTCTCCCAAAAATATTTAAGTTGATTACATTCAATTAAAAGTCACTAGAAATCTTTTATCATACAATGATTAAAAGATAAATTCATAAGACATTATTTATGATACAATAAAATGTATAACATATCACAAAAGACCTATATTTACATAAGCTTAGAGTTAAAAATGCATAAATTTATTTTTTCGCAGAGGTGTGATCAAAAATAAAAAATTCACATTCCCGGTTTCCGTTATTGTTACGTAACGTTCGTTTCATTCCGTGTCCGTTACTCCGTTACCGTTATCGTTATCGTTACGACGACCGTTACCGTTATTCAGAACCATGGTCTCGAGGCGTGTGAGTGTTGAGGCAGGCTCTCCAATTGGTTGGAGGGAGTATGTGGGAGTTGGTGGTGTGCTGGTTGGGGTGGAGGACTTCGGGGCCAGTGGGGCTTATTTGGATACATTTCAGAAGTTCTGTTTCACGGAGGAGAATGTAACGAGGATTGCAAAGTCATTGCTCTGCCAGTGAGGCTTGTTTTACGAAGATGCAAATTGGTGTTATTGATTCAACCTCAAGACCCATTTTCTTGTAAGTACCACATCTCTTTGGGTATTTGTTGACTAAATTCCATTTAAGTTTCACATCAAGTACTGAAATCTCTCAAAAGTCAAAGGTATTAGCTGTTCATAAGATCATGTTACCAGTTTTCTATGTTGTCAATTTCCAAAACCTGTGGATTGTTGAGTGGTAGTTCCAAAACCTGTGGATTGCTATAAGCTGACTAGGAGGGGTGTCAGTTTTACATAGTAACACCAAACGAACACGAGTCCAAAAATGGTACGATCAATTAACAAGGGTACCCGCACCAGACATAGACAAAAAAATACCATAATCAATGACTGGTTATTGCATTGCATTATATTACATTGTTTCATTAAGAATTTACAAAAAAAAAAAAAAAAAAGAGAGCCTGTAATAATGAAAAACTTCTACAGCCTCAAAAACAAATAAATAGGAGTTCTCTAGGAAAATAACTCCTGACCTCTTATTTTCTCCATGTTGTGCTCCATACCACTGCTATATTAGGAACTAGTCTTATTTTACCTCACATTCAACATTGTATATGATCATAAATAGGTAAGAAGTAAGAACATCTTCTTTCCGCATGCACCCATAATCTTCATCTACACAGAAACCAAAAATGGCTGCCAAGAAAACCACCACCACCATCACCGCGCTTCTCATCTGTGCTTTGGTTGTCATGCTGTGCACCAACACGGGCGAGGCACTTTCGGATTGCGCTAAAGACTGCATGCCTACTTGTATGAAGGTCAGTGGCGCCACCATCGACGCCTGTGAGGTTGGTTGCAACCAGTATTGCCAGCAGATTAGCGGTGGCCATGTGCCCCAAACTGGCAAGTGAGTGAGAATTTTTGATGGATCAAGGAGGACAAGGTTCAGTTTTTTAGGCCTTTAAGTTCTTGTTATGAAATGGTCTCTTTGAGCGAGGATTTGATAAAAAGTCTTGTTTTTAGATAAAAGTATTGAGGAAATGTCGTTATAAATTGTTATGTTACCACTAGTATTATTGGGACTTAAAGTATTGTGAGCATTGGATTGATGGTGGAGTGATTAACGAACATAGTCATTAAGTTCTCAAATTATTTGTTCCAATAACATTGCTCGTTTGTTAATAACCTCATACAGTAATAAGCAAGGAAGAATTTTGAGTATATCATTTCTTTCTTTATCTTTTTTATGTAGTAGTAGTTGCAATTGTTACTTCCATACAAAATAAAAACACTAGTACTTTCAGTAATTGATAAATCTCTCAAACTTAAAATTACAATTGTCCAATCCTTCAATTGACACGATCATCTATAGACTTTCAATCAGTGTTCAACATGCATATGAAGGTAAATGGAATTATGCTGGAAGTCCTAATAAGTGGATTAAAATAGGGTTAATAGTATTTTTTGTCCTTAAAGTATATATTTTTTTGTTAGTTTAGTTTTCAATGTATTAATTTTGTCAATTTGGTCCCTAAAGTATTTAATTTGTGTCATTTTGGTCCCTACATGAATGGACTGGTAAGTTTTGATTGAATGATAACGTTTAGGGTTAATAAGTTTGGCTTAAAAATTTGACAAATGACCATTTCCGTGAAAAAAATTAATTGTCCGTTCATGTAAGGACCAAAATAACACTAATTAAATACTTTAGGGACTAAATTAATATGTTGAAGATTAAACCGAAAAAAATACATACTTTAGGGATCAAAAATGTTATTAACACATTAAAATATGATAATGACATAGGAATATTACTCATAAGTATTATTTTTTCTTACAAAAATTCATATAGTCATATAATTTTTGTTTTATATCAATGAAGTCTTATTTTTAATATTTTATGTTAATTAAGCCCTAATAAATATTATACTTTGTTTCAATTTTATCCTTTTGTTGAAAAATATTGACATTTAAGGTATTGGGAATATAGCAAGTCTTTTTTTTAAAAAAATTATAAATACCCAAACATCTTGGGTGTTTTAATTTATGTGTTTTCTACTCGCTAATTTGATAAAATATTGAATTACTAATTATTTTTAGAATTGTCATTATAGGATGTAATAGAGGGCTTTGGACCCTACGTATTTCCAATGGACAAAAATTTTATGACAAGAATTCTTGTGCTTTGTGCTCTTAAAATTGCGGTTGAAGTGAACACAAATTGAGTTATCCACGTGTCTGTAAAAGTAACTTCAATAAAAACTCAGCATTATTTCTAGAAAAAATTGTAAAGTAACTTATATAAAAAAAGGATCACAACAGATCCATTTTGAAAAAAACATAACAATTGATACACAAAAATGGTGTATTCCTTAGCTCTAGCAATTTTCCAAAAAGGAAAAAATGAGAACAAAATGGCAAAAACAATTATACTAAGAGAACTAATTATTTTAAATCCAATGTAAATTTATACAATAACCTCAAACCACAAAGACAACGTATCCATAGAATCTGCAATACATAAATAATACCTCAGTCGAAGTAAAATTAGGAGTTGTGGTCGGAAGCTTGAGTAATGGAATAAATGACAATTAAAAAGCCTTCAATGTGTCGTCACCATAGTTGAGCAAAGGAACAAATGACAATTGAAAAGCCTCCGTTATGTCATCGGTGTTATCAAACTTTGTAGATATTCACCATGCTTAGCTAAATTATCTTGTTGGTAGCTTATTAGTAATAAGTATGCTTGAGATACATATTCAAACTTATACGGATTAATCACACCTCGCACGACTACAGTCACATCAAAAAACATGTGTTCAAGTACACTATGTACTAATCAGTTCAAAAGTAATTATCTTAAAATTTAATGTGAAAACGAGCTTAATATAAACTTATACAAAAATTCAGATCAATCAAAACATAACAAAAATAAACTTTTTACAAAAAGGTTCAAGAATGAAAACATATTATGAAATAATTCACTTTAATTAATCCATGCCATGCCAACCCTCTCGAAAATCAAACTTCAATAGCTGTTTACGTTTGTTTTTGAAGGGAATATCTAAGCTGCCTCCACACTCCATGAGATAACCCAAACTGCGAAGTAATCTTCTCTTGATACAGCTGGTTTGACTTCATAGACAACTTTTGAAAAACATAGAAAGGTTTGTCAATCATTCATTCTTTTTCTCTCTCCTCTTTTTTCTAATCAAACCTTGAATATTTCCCCTCTTATTTCTTCAGATTTTGTTAGTACAGAATATTATAATTTATATATAGTTGGTGAAACTCTATCCTACAATCTATCTTCATTACAATAGAATATCATTGCAACACTTACACAATACAAAACTATGCCATAAAGTATTACATCCATCTTCATCAGCTTCACTACTCAACGACCATTTGGAAGCTCTCCATCATTACCATCTAGGGGGGTATCACTCTTATAGCAACAAATTAGGATCATGAGCAGCAAAGAAACAACCGAACAGACCCACAACATATTCTTCCCTTTCTTCTGCATCTCTCTAGCTATGCCTTCAAGTTTATTACATGGCACAAGAAACTGGGTATTATTTG
The DNA here is from genome assembly GCA_023539305.1 of Ilex asprella. NCBI lineage: Eukaryota > Viridiplantae > Streptophyta > Magnoliopsida > Aquifoliales > Aquifoliaceae > Ilex > Ilex asprella. Next base: position 9,636,500 of record CM042185.1, read on the forward strand.
CCATGTTCGGAATCAACCCAAGCAAAATAACCACATGGAACACTTTCCTCCAAGTACAAAATACAAATATTTGTTTAAATTGTGCCAAGAAACTTCCAAAAGAGACTTTTTGGAGAGAAAAAAAAAATTAAACTGAAATAGAACAACCATAATCCATAATGTGTGAAAAATAGGTGAGTGACAATTGTCTAAATGCACATCTAATTTCTTTAATTGTAAAAATATTGTTAAATTTCTAACGAGATGTGAAGTTATACTGCATAATTATCGCAAGCCCTAAACCTCCTCCCAAGGTTTAGGCATGCCCATGATATCTTTATTGCTGCCCTTCGACCATAGTAGCAGACTTTTTCCATTTTCAACTCTATTTGTTATCTTTTTCTTTCTCTTTTTTATTCCAGCTTTTCCTTCCTTTTATATGAAGATGAAGGTAAGCCAACATGTAATTTCATTTACTGTTTTTACAATTTAATCCAAAATCACGTGCAAGTCGTGTGTTGGGTTTTAAGACGATAAATCAAACGGACGTTTGAAACTGGTGTATATTACATCGTTTTTAAGACATTCAGTGTGCAAATTAAGAATCCTTATCTTTCAAGGTGTAAATTAAAATTTTGAGCATATTTCAAGGTGTAAACTGTGATTAGCCAATGATAGTAGTGGGTAGCTCAGTAATCACTTGGATAAACTCGCCTTGGTTACTGCTCTCAATTGTACACTACAAAAGGAAGATTTTGCCCTAGAAAAAATTCCTCAAAAAATATTAAAAAATCATCGATAAATATTATTGACCAAAAAAAAAATTGCCAAAAAATTCCTTGTGGTATGTATGATGATTTGTTTTTTCGTCGATAAAAGTTAACTCACAAAAGTGACACTTTAATCACTACGGTACAATTGTCTGTAATTTTAAAAACGCCATGAATTAAAACCACTTACATAATCAATTAGATTTATGATATATTAGAAAAAAATAAACGACCATCCATTTTGTGATAACAGGGAAAGGTGATGACTATATATATATATATATATATATATATATATAGTAAAAATACAAAAATATCTCATGATCCATAGCATAGGAAACATTTATATTTCACGTATAATAAATCATATATAAGTACATATTTGAAAAAAACATTCGTTTTTGAGTTGATCGTAAAGTTGTTGTACAGAAAGTTTTGCATATCATATTTGAAACATACAACTCTGTTGTGTAGGAAAAAAAATGTTCTTAGTGTAATATTTCATGCAAAGGAGTCCTTTTTTTTAATTGTGATTAAAATATAAGTAAATGGTTAGCATGGCTATGGTGATTGAAATATAAATATTTTACATTACTATAATCAAAATATAAATAAATAGTTAAAATATTTACTATAATCAAAATATAAGTGACTGTAAAAATATTTACAGTGATTAAACTATAAGTTATTAAATTAGCTGTTGGATCGTAGCTCTAAATAATTTAACTCATTATTGTGTTTTTGTATTTAAGTTGTGTGGTGTTTTTGTATTTATCTGGAGGTGTTTGAATTAACATACGCGTATTTCGACTAATCTCCTCTCCAGTCTATTAAAAAAACAAATCATTCATGCCAGGACTAAAATATTTTTTAGGGATAAATATTTCATGATTTGATCTCAAAAGATTATCAAAATTCAAACTTGAGATATCTTAATTTAATAACTTGTACCGATTATCACTTTGGCTACTTCCAAAGTGGATAAGGTGGAGGCTATTTGCAGAGTCTTAATCTTAGACGACGGTGCCTACGTCCTATAACGCTGAGCTTGCATTACAGAAGTAGGTAGACGATGGTGACTATGTCCCATAAAGCCGAGCTTGCAATTTTCATAGTAGACAGTAGTCTCTCAAGACTCAACTCACCACACAACTAGCAGTCCTAGAGCAAGGTCTCTCTCTCTCTCACAAACACACACAAAGTGATTTTACACACTTGTAAACTAATTTTTGTGTGTTCTAGCACAACAATAAAGTTATTTCATTTGAGAGCATCTGGAGTTTGAGTATCAAAAATAACCCTATTTGTATATACTCCCCGTTCATACAATGGTAAAAATCTCGTGAATTGGACTATCTTGTAGTGAATACTGCTTAGTCTACTTTTAGGTTTACAGAATGGAAGGCCATGTATTATGTTTTGAAAAGAAACTCTCAGCAACAGACGTTTCACGTAATCTGAAGATACCAATTTGGGCACATGACTTACCTGGTGGAAATGAGATCATGCATGTACTAGACCCAAATGGAGAGAACACCTGGGAGTTTATATGTTCAACAAGGAGCAGCGGTAGACGTTTGATGACATATCAATGGCGCAATTTTGCAGAGAAAAAGAAACTCATGCCCGGTGATGTACTCCGATTGCATCGGTTGATGATCAGAAATGTGTATTTCATGGAGCTTGAACGCCGTAGCATCCGACTCTTTGGGGTCACCATATACATCAGCTGAAGATGGATATAGAAATACTAGAGCTGGATATGATTGCTTTGACTTATCCATGAACGTTATTTGTTTATCTGAATGAATTCTTCTGTTTTTTTTTTGAAAATTTATGAGAATGTTGGTATGTATTAAAAAGTATGTATTATCATTGTGATGTTATATTAGTGTTCCTCTTCTGGAAAGATTTCAATGACCTAAATTGATACTTTTGGAAGTTATAAAAAAATTGTAAAAAAAAATGCAAAAAAAATCCTAGGAGTAAAACAAAAATCAGAAACCTATTGTAACTATCATGTAGCATTTGGACCATTCAAGAGGGGATATCATACATCACTGACACAGGCTTATTAGGTATATGACCCTTCAGTCTCACCTGAGTTGTGCAAAGAACATGATCTCCTCAATGCAGGGCGTTTACTGATGTTGCCCCGGCATGGACCAAAGAAAGAAAGGTATTCTTTTTTTCTTTATTCTTCTCTTTTTATATTCAACGAGTCTCATTTTGAGTCATGTGCATCGATTAAAATTTTGTTTTGAAATGGTCGATACAATTGAAACCCTCTTGTTTCTAAAGAGTCTAAAACGAATTAATAATATATTCGCAATGTTAATGCATCGAGATATTTCAGAATATTTCGACGTATTTCAAGATATTTTGATATATTTCGACTAATATTTTTGAAATAAATTCTTAAATTTTTTTATTTGTTTTCATTTTTCTTCTAAAACGTTTTCAAAATATTTTGGAAGTGGTTCCGTTTCCTAGATAGGTGTTTCTGCATGTCTTTGTTTTGTGGTTAATTTTGATTTTCAAATGTGATAAATCGGGATCGAATTGGATATGTTTGTTTGATTAAGGATTGTGTTGGTTGTACAAAGTGTGATGGTGGTAATATTATGAATTTGGATGGTGGTGAGTGGTGGTAGTAATTCAGTGTTAAAAGCGTAGAAGAACAAATGAGAAATAAACAAAAGAAACTTGACGATCCAAAATACTTGACGAGCAAAGGAGTCATGGTTTTCATTGTAAAGATCATGAAATACTTGACGATCCGAAAGAATTATCTTTTTATTACTTTTAAAAAAAACTCTACTTCCATGCACGTAAGTAATTCGTAACCCATACCTCACTTGACTAAATATATATCTACACTACTTCTAAAAGACTACTAAACCCAAAAATATTTTTTTGCCATCATTACCCTCAAACAGTATTATTAGGATCATTTTATCATAGCATAAATACATAACAATAGCCTTCAATTAGTAAACCTTTCACATTTTGCTTTCAATGACAGTGGTGAAAAGTATGCACCGGTTGATCTAAACATGACTACCGTTAGACTTCTACAATTAACTTCTCTTTAAGAACTTTGCAACTTCCTATCTTCCTTCCATTTGCATTTGTCCACAAAAAAATCGAAAGATTTGCAAATGCATCTATATTCTATATATTATTGGGTGGATGATTAGAATCCTCATTTGACACCAGGTGCTAGACTCACGAGATTTGTGTTTCATGTTAATTTGTTGTATTTTACTTCTTAATCTTCTTATATCTCCCCTGCAAAATGGAATCTAAGATCAAACTTACCATTGTAGTGCAATTGAATTCTCACTAGTCACGACAAAAATGAATCCACATCTCTACCCAAAAGCTATCGGTACTTAATATAGTTTTATCTTTTGACTTATTCTCTATTGTCTTTTTGATCAAACCAAACAATACGATTGCATCATTTTTAGTTTTTGGTCAATGTGTGAATTTTAAAGCCTGAAAGTGATTTACTTTGCTTTCATATTTCAATTATGTATATATTTAAAGAGAACAAGTTAGTGCACACGTGTGTTGCACGTGGACCATTTTAAGTTGTTTGTTTGATTGTTGTTTTCATTTTTAAGCGACAAGTGAATGATAAATGAATGCATAAACAAAAAAATATCTATATATTTTCAATATATATAGCAATAGGGAAAACCAACAAGTAGATGCTTTTTGTTACATCACATATAAAATCATATTTTACATAAACATATTGAGCGCATATCTAGATAGAATTAGTAATAACTAACAAAAAATAGATATTTTAACCGATTTAGCTCTAGTATGAGCATAGAAATCCAACTAAGATATGTTTATCTAAAGTTTTTTCCTTTCGTCACTATCTTACTCCTTATATGCAAATAGTTTGTCTCGACAGTTAGGCTGTTTTTATAGGTGAACTTTAGAATTGGCCAAGCTTGGACCTATTCAAGTTATAAATCAAGAGGTGAGATTGAGCCACACGTATGATCTCCTCTCTCTCTCTCTCTCAGAATTATAATTTTTTTAACATGCAATTCAGTACAAAATGCTATCTTACATGGATTGAGGCAAGTTTCAACAGGAATTTCTATTTTATTTTTTTTATTTGCCTAGGGTAGACGCATGTGAGCAAAGTTTAGATGCATATGAGCACTAACTATTTACATAAATAGTTAAATCTCATTTTAAAAAAGGTTCATTTCTAATGAAAACTAACATTTTGCTTGGTCTAACTCCTCTATCGATTCTCTGGTGGGCAGCCTGAACAACTATTGAGGTTAGTGAAATTTTTCACAACCATTGAGAGGTTAATACTCAGCTTGCATGTCATAAATATATTAAATCAACAAGAAGATGAAAAAGTGCTTAGAATAAAAAGTGCCACCAGGTTGTCAAATTTAATAGTGTCACCAATTTATCAAAAGATACAAAAAATAGTATAATCTACTATTCATAATAAAATAAAATAAATTACATGCAAACGCTAATTAGGCAGTCAATGATCGAGAACCCGACCTACGAAAAAAATAACAAAAGAGCTCTTTTCATCAATTGATCATAGAAAATAAGCATTACAGATCCCCCTTTATAGTAGACAAATCTTGTATGTTCTCTCTTCAGAAAAAGACATTTGTTTCATCTATTGATAGAGTTCAATCATGACACCTTATCTGACTATTTGAATCAATAAATGAATTCAAACATTTTTGACAAGATTTATTTGAATGTGACTATTAAATACATGAACATATGACGAATGTGTTAAATTTTGTGTCCACCTAATATGACTGATGAGAACAAAAAATTACATTATTAGATGAGTGCTAAAATCAAAAGAAAATAGCGCAGAGTTCAATGATCAGTACCTCACTTATATTTTTCTAAAGGAAAAGAGGGAATTGTTTGAGATTTTTGGACAGTGCACATGAATAATTGCAACAATAGGTGTTTTTTTTTTTTTTTTTGTCAGAACAATACGTGTTTAATCACATTGAATGTTGCTGCTAATCCCATATGAAGATTAAAAAGGGAAATAATAATGCAACCAGAAAAAAATGGCTTACCAAGCCGTTCATCTCATAAACTTGTTCTCATTGTAACTAAACTTCATTCATGAAGGTCTTTCTATTCTAAGATTTAAGTACACTATTAATTGTGAAATCTCAATAGTTTTGTTCTTTGTATTATCTTGACAACAAATTTGCACACACAATTGAATCTACAAGCAAGCTCGAGTAAATAAGTTGAAAATAGGGGACTGTTGCAGAGTGTTTACGAATGTGTTTACACAGTTGATGGTTGGAATTCTAAGGCTTCAAATTTAAAAAATAAGTTGTGTGTAAAGAGGAAGAGAGAATCAGTACCTCTTAAAGCAACCCATTGATTTCACAAACACGTGGTGCAAGATCCAAAAAGAGACATAGAAAGGTGTTTGAATTGAAAACACAGGGTTCGTAGGAGAGTGAAGCGAGAATATGGAGTAGGAAGCATTCAATTCCATTTCATTATGGATGATATATGCATTGCACACTAGGTATTGACTACCAAAATTGTTAAAAAGTGAGAATATGAAAGATAATAGAGTATTAATGGGAAATCAATTATAATAAATGTAAATTAGTGGGCAACATAACATAAACTGAAGGAATCAAATGGCTATTTAATAGCAATGACAGAAAATAAAAGGTCAATATACAATGTGAGGAATTGAAAGATTTTACGGTGGTTCTTGGTTTGTTGGTTAAAAAATTTATTTTGTAGTGAACATTGTAGTAATAAAAAAAATCAGTTTTTAGATTGAAAAGGGTGAGCTTGCCCACAGTTGTATCTATTGAGGCATGACACATCACAAAAATCAATTGTGTGCAAGGAAATTTCACAGAAGATCTTCCATCATACTAATAAGATCAAGTTGTTTTTAGACTTTATATTGGCTTTATGTCATTGATCAAGGTTATTTTATTTCATATGTTCCAAGAGTAAAGTCAAAATTACGAAAAAACATAGGTTACAATCCACACTTGCATCTAATTAATTGGAACATAAATTCAAAATAAAATAATATATTAAACAGAGTACTTGCACAACTAAAAAAAAAGCCAAGGAAACTTCAAAAAGAACGGGAACTCTTCTCAACCAAAAAAATTGACAACTCTTCTCAGTCATGTCATCAACGTGTTGATCACCAGATGGAATATTTTTTACAGAGAACATTTGCATCAGTACATGAGAACTAAAAGCTAAACAGAAGTATTAGAAACTTTATTGGCATGGACTTTCACATATCAGAATGACATCAGAATATGGTACAAACCAGCAATGCATATTACCATCCATCAAAAGTTAACAGTACTTTACAAATCCATTTAGCTATTCAAAAAATAAATAATTCAAAATTTCATTTCATAGCAGCAGTAGACAAATCTGTACACATATATGTATGTATGTATGTATGTATGTATGTATGTATGTATGGTATAACACATACATCAACTGACCTTTGTTGTTTATTTCATAACGCATTATTTTTTTCTCCAAACCTATGTTGTCGGGACACCCTCAGGACCATCCTATAGGTGATGAAATTAACTGACATTTGGTTCATCCATATTCTTCATTTCAGTGCACAGCTTCCTTGCATTGTGTGTTTGGCTTTGGGCACATATCCCATGGATTAGATAGTCATAAGAGAATGAATTGATCTGGCAGTTATAGACCATACCCATCTAATGAAATATTTTGAGAGCGTCATTAACATGAAGCGAGAGCACATACCCCTTTATCAAAGAATTCAAGGCGAAAACATCAGGTTCAACCTCATCATTGACCATATGCTAGAACAGGCTTCTAATAGTTTCCATATTCATGTAGTTTATGTATGAATTGCCCCTACTCAGAAGTGAAGCAAAAAGAAGATTAAATGTTACAATCGAAGGCCTACAATCTATATAACCTCATAGAAAATATGAAACCTCACAGAAAATATCAAAGCCATTTGAAACAAAGACAATCAATATCGAAAAACCAAAAGAAAGCAGCAATACCCATAAAATGATCTAAAGCTTGGATTTAATAAGACAACATCTGAATATAATTCAATCCAAGGTAAACAAAAAACTTTCAATACCCACAAGAGAGAATGAAAGTGCATAAATCCAAAAACAAAGGCAACTCCTACCCAAAAAAAAAAAACCGAATCAAGAAAAAATTATCAACAAATAAAGTAACAACAAAGAACAGAGCATATGACTGAAGCTACGAAGAGAAAATTTACCTCAAGGAAAGAGTCATAGAAAAGATAGTGCAGGGAAAAAGAAAAGATGATGCATTCATATTCTTCAAAACGAGAGCTCATTCACTATTCCAAATTGATGCTAATTATGAACTGGCCAGGGATTTTTAGAAGTGAATAGGCAAGATATTTAAGAGGCAAGTGAATAGGTAGGAGAGAGAGAACTAACGACAAATAATTTAGGAGGCAGGTAAATAGGCAGGAAGGAGAGAAAGAGAAGTAACGACAAAAAATTTAGGAGCAGTAGATGATTTAGGTTTAGGAAGGTATTAATTTTGAATGATAAGAATGATATATTTATTTTTTTAGAGGATAAAAGTGATTTTTTTTAAAAATATGTTGGTATTTTAAAGTAGTATAGATATAGATTAATATTTTAGAATAGTACAGTATAATATATATATATTTTTTTTTATATACATATTCGGTCTCTTATACACATC
>CM042185.1:9645433-9666770 GCA_023539305.1 Ilex asprella
GGAATAGTACAGTATAATATATATAGATATATATATATATATATATATATATATATATATAACAAAATAGAGGAAAGACACTGAAGATGATCAAGGTAGATGTGTTTTTTAATCAGCAGAGAGATTTCTTTATTGTGGGAGATAATGAATTATAAACATTTAAGAGGTTATTAACAAAATTAAATACAATTAGTTTCATACTAAAGGAAGACCAAAAGACATTGGGATAAGATTGATTTTATATGAATAGTTGAGGATAAAAGTGGAATATAAATATTTTTCAAGTATCCCAATTTTTTAAGTAGTATAGATATAGATATAGATATAGATAGATATAGATATAGAATAGACATAGATATATATAGATTATGATTATTGTGGAGAATTTTTTTTGTGATATTATACAGAATATTCTCTATTTCGGATGGTGTGTTTTTATATTTATCATCTTAGGTTATTTCTGTCATGTTAATTGTGTTGGCTTGGTGGAAAGATTGGAAAAATTGTCCTGCTAACATGTTTACTAACGTGTCTGTTTTGTTTTAGGAAATATTGAAAAAAAAAATAATGCAAGAAAAAAAAATTCTAAGAAATAATGGTATTTATATCACTTTCATGACTTTTTCCTTGTTCCTTCTAGGAGGTAAAGGATTTTTTTAAAAAAAATCTACAAGTAACACAGTGAAATTTTACGGAAGTTAACTTCCAATTTCATATCAAAAATTTTTGGTGATGCTTCATTTTTTCTAGTTGATTATATACCCCATTTTTCTCCTCTAATAGTATTTATTGTGTCATTGTTTAGAGTAACAAAGTGAGGTAGTTGAGGATGTTGATGGAGGTCCATGAGGATGACAAATTTTGTGCAATTTATATACTTTGACGATGTTAGGAATGTAGTTGGTTTTATTGGTCTGACTATCTGACCCTTGACCCTTCCTCAGCCATCTGCGCAGAAAATATACCTTGTATATAAAAACAATTCCTTGATTATTATTACATATTTTGTCTTCTCAGAAAAGTTAACGTGCAGAGCACGTGAGCATAAATTAGTACATATATAAACAGGTAGTTAAAATAATCTACGATGGTCAAATATAAATAGATAGTTAAAATATTTATTATGACTAAAATGTAAGTTAGTGGTAAAAAATTTATTGTAATTAAAATATAAATTATAAGATTAACCATCGGATCGTAACTACAAATCTAAATCATTATTGTGTTTTTATATTGAAGACTCAAGAGATGGTTTAAAGGTAATTGGGAAATTAAAATATTTATTATGATTAAAATATAAATTATAAAATTATTTATTAGGTCAAAATTTAAACGTTTTGAACCGTTATTTTGTTTTTATATTAAGGAGGTGGAGGATTGTGTTTTAGTATATAGATGTCTCCCTCTCTCACATGCTTAATCTTACACACTACGAGAATTTAGAAGAGGACACTCATTGTTGACGACGATGACTACGTCCTATAGCAGATTGTACTCTCGAGACTCACCTCACAACTAGCAGCCCAAGAGCAACGTCTCTCTCTGATGGGGATCGTGCAAGAATTTGATAGATGTTATAAATTAATTATGATAATTATTTAGATATTTTTAATATTTATCTTTTAAGTAATTTCTTTTAATTTATGAGGGTTTATTTGTCATTATTTATTTGTTTTAGGGTTTTTGTTTTCCTATATAAAGGGATGCATGTAAGAGCTTTAGACTAGACTTTTGATTATTATTGATTATTGATATTGAATCTTTTTTTTTTTAAATTCTTTCTATGTTCTCATCCCATTCTTCTTATTTTCTAATTCCTTTTTTCTTCCATTCTTATCTCTAATTCTTCTTTATTACGATCTACATCAATTTGGTATCAGAGTTAATACGATCTACATTAATTTAGTATCAGATCTAATACAATCTACATCCCTCTCTCTCTTTGATCTCTCCCTCTCTCTCACACACACACAGAGACAATGTATTCCTCATACACTTGTAAATTGATTCTCATGTTTTTTGGCGCAACAATATATAGATCTCTCCCTACATGTAGGATAAGACTATATTCTATACACTCTTCTTAGATTTTTTAGTGGTGGAAGTTTCATTCATTAATTAGACCATCATTTAAGTTAAGGAACATTCCTATAATTTTTTTTATTTGGTACCGTAGTTAAATTCGACTCTACATGTAAACATGACTGACTTTTTACTTACCAATTGTTTTGGAACGTATAGAGATTGATGAGTGTACAATGATTTTAAGGATGATCAATCCGCTAAGATGACGTTCTAAATCTTTTCATTATTTTTTTTCTAAAGTTACTGCTCTTGTTAACGGTCGAGACACAAGAACATGACGGTCCTCTCCTCCGACTCTTATGCCATGAGGGCTTCATTGAGGTAAAATTTTCTTCTCTTCTTGAATTCAACGTTTACTCCAGTTAGATTTTCTCCAGTTTATTTGAGTTTTAAATGCTTCTTTGCTTCAGTCGTATTCTATGTTCTTTGTTATTTGAGTTTTACATGCATTCTGGCCTTTTCTGGACTGACTTTCTTCGTTTCAATTGGGTTTCTGTCACATGTATTCTCTAACATTCATATATGCATAGGACTGTTGTTTCTGTCATTAAGTTCGATTCTTTGTGATATAGATTCTTTTCTTTTTGCTCCTTATTTTACAAATTAACTTTATCTTCTTGATTTCAAGCTTATTTCAGCTATTTTTTTGATACCTATAGTTATACCTATATCCACTCACCATCAAACACTCATTGTACGCACACACCATATGTCATTCCATGTCCTACGCACACCCATGAAACAAGCATTTTACATCCACGCACACTAACACTACACTTAGGGATTTTGATAACCTATCGATCTTATTTGAATGAATTGATTTTTCCCTCTATGTTAGTGTGCAAACTTGAGTTTTCTGCCTCTCAGCAGACACTTTTTGTTAATGTTATCAATTTGCTACACTATGTTTTTTATTATTTCTATTATGCACGCAGACATTCGACGTCTCTTTTCAATGGAGATGTGTTTTGGATCGACTTCCATCTTTTCTGCATATATCTTTTTTTTTTCTTCAAAGCCACCCAATGTGGATGGGGGGTTTGGCAAGACCCCTACCTGTACATATAACTAAAAGAAAAATTGTACAAGGGATGAGGACATAGAGCCAAGCCTCCAGAAGTGGAAGAAAAACCAAACAAATAAAGGTGATGACCCACCACCAAAAACATGAAAAATAAATAAATAAAAAAGCAAAGTGGGGAATCCCCACAGAACAAAATAACAAAAAACATCAATTAAAATAAAAATTAACAACGCACGTGAGGAATCTGTCGAACGTCCAAGGCGAGGATGCCAGCAATCCCAGAAGAAAGGGATGACGAATCAGGGAATCGCTGATTGAGTTGCTGAGAGCAAGCCCAATTAGCCATGAAATTTGCAGCCTGATTTGCCTCTCGCAGGACATGGCAGACACGAGCCGAGAAAGAAGCACACAGAAGCCGAATTCGAGCAAGCATGTAAGCATAAACCCAGCACCCAATACCCTGAGAGGAAACCCAAGAAACCACTGTAGCTGAATCTGACTCCACTACCAACGCTGAAACCCCTAGATCTGAGGCCAACTCCAACCCAACACAAATAGCCTGCAACTCCGCATATAGAATAGGCTGATGCCCCAAGAATAAGCCAAAAGCCCTAAGTACCCGACCCTGGTGGTCCCTAATAACGCCCTCTTCCGCAGACAGCCTCGGATTGCCTTTAGAACAACCATCAACGCTGATCTTCAAGCAACCCGCTATAGGATGAGTCCAAGCAACCAAGCGAGGAGGTCTAGGCCGATGAATCAAGACCCTAAGAGAACCCACAAACTCAACTGACTCATCCCGATGCAACTGATTTGGAGCAAACCCAAAAGCAAGCCCAATCAACTGCATATCTGTCAAAACCCTCTGAATCATAACAGGCACTTGAAAAGTCTGGCCATCGAACCTATAAGCATTACGCGCCTTCCATAAGTGCCACAAAATGAAGTACGGTAGCAGTACCCACACGTGACCTACGGAAGGAGCACAACGCCGCCAAGGTAACATCAAAGCATACAGAGACTGAAATGACCGACATCTGATCCCAAACATCCGATAAAAATGACCCCACACCTGAACTACAAGCGGACAATCCAGAAAAAGATGCCTAAGAGTCTCAATAGCCCCACCACACACACATCGGAATACTACATGGAAACCTCGTCTCTCTAAACTATCATCTGTGGCCAAGAAATCATGGAACAACTGCCACATAAAGAACGACATCCGAGTCGGGATATGCCTCTGCCAGGCACAAGAAAACCCAGGCTGAACTGGAGCCACACCCCGAATATCAGCCCAAGCAGTCCTCAATGAAAAATTCCCATCCAAAGACAACCTTCATCTCATCTGATCAACCCCCTGATTCAGAATTAGAATCTGCACAATCTGTTCAACAACTGAAAAAGGTAAAACCCCCAACAATCGGTCTCTGTCCCACTGCCGACCCGCCCAGTAATTAGAAACAGGAACCCCAGAAGCTGCCCCTGGATACACTAAAGCCAATGAGTAATCCCCCAACCAACAATCATACCAAAAACTGACCTCACCAGACCGTACTAACCATCTGATCCTCGGCTCAGTCACGGATCGAATCCCACACAACCGCCTCCAAAGGGGTGAAGCTGGGTAACGAAACTCAATCAGCCCAGGATGGGTGGACCTACAGTACTTGGCCCTCATAAAAGTGGACCAAAGTGACTGTTGAGCACGAAAACTCCACCAGAGCTTCACCTCACAAGCCTCAACTAAGTCTGAAAAAGAACGCACCCCTAAGCCGCCCTCCTCTATAGGGAAACATAACTCAGGTCAATGACACCAGTGAATCCTCCGATGAGTAGTTGTATCCCCCCACAAGAAACGAGTGAACAACCTCTCTAATTGGTGAAAAACATCCATAGGAGGCCTCAGCACGTGAAATAAGTGAATAGGCATCGACGCAAGCACATGACGAATCAAAGTGAGCTTACCTCCAAAGGAAAGCAAGCGATTCGCCCATCCCGAAATCCTCTCACGCACCTTCCGAATCATATAATCAAAGTACGAAATTCGGAGATGACCCAAGTAGATAGGGCACCCCAGATAAATAAACGAAAGGTCACGCCTCTGAAAACCAGTGGTCTGTCGTGCAATCACCTCTCTAGAATGCGATGCACGCGAACTGATATAGAAATTGCTCTTGGCCTGACTAACTAACTGACGAGAGACAGCCTCATAGTGATGGAGAAAATTCATAACTCGCTGCAAACTCGATCGGCACCCATTAGCAAAAATAATAATATCATCAGCAAATGCCAAATGGGAGACCGATACCCCAACTCCAATACTATAAGCTACCCCCGGAAACCGAGCATATAAAGAGTCCAAGCCTCGAGGCAGATACTCTGCAGCAATGATAAATAAACAAGGAGAAAGGGGGTCACCCTGCTGTAGCCTCCCCTGTGACTGGAAAAAGCCCTGACTGACCCCATTCACCATCACAGAAAACCATGGCTCCCAGATAGCTCGCCGAACCAAAGAAATCCAGTCCTCAGAGAACCCAAAAGCTCGCAACATCTGGAGAACGAATGTCCAAGACATCCTGTCATACACTTTAGCCATATCTAGCTTCAGCATGACATTCCCACCGCGGGAACCTCTCCCCAAATCATGCACCAACTCCTGAGCCAAAAGTACACTGTCCTGTAACACTCGGCCCCGCATAAACCCACTCTGCGTCAGTGATATGATACGTGGCAACAAGGACGAGAGACGAGAGACAAGGATCTTCGTCAACACCTTGTTGCTCGCGTTACATAAACTGATCGGACAAAACATACATATTTTATAAACTAAAAATATTACTAATCCTTTTAATTTTTTCGGCGTATCCTGTTTTCACTTTGTGGTACAGATTAACAATGGAGAGAGATGGGAGTGGTGAAAAAGGTTAATCACCTAGGCTTAGATGGATTACCAATGTATAACAAATTTTAAACTTAAATATCATTCTACGGTTGTTTTGAACTTAATTACCAAACTACGATAGTTGTAAAAACGAATTTGAAAAGTCTGAGTTTATGCTTAAAGGTGGAATCAAGAAATCCGTTTTTATCATGAAGACATATTTATTGATATCGCTTTTTAAGAAAATAATGTGTCTTCTGTAGCGAAATAAAAGCGGACTTACCAAAATTGCTTTTAAAAAAAATAGACCTGCCAAAACCGAGTTTATGCTTTCCACATATTTCAAAAGCAACACAAATTTCAGTACATGGCTTTTTTGGAGCTCGAATTTTATGTTCTATCGTACGTTCTGACACGGGTTATAATGATGTTCCTATATGGAGGAGGGATCTGACTGTCGTAACGAAAAAAATAATGATATCATATATCTATTTATTACATTTGTGGTTATTTTTATCATATTTGTAGGTACTTTAACTACTATTGTGGTTCCCAAAAAATAGTAAAAATAATTACCATAATAGGGATAAAAACACCCACCAATGTGACAGATTTTTTTGTACTAAAAAAATAGTAAAAATAATTATCATAAACGTGATAAAAATATTTTTGAAAGTGATAAGTTTTTTAAATATAAAATAACTCATAAAAATTAGAGGTATAATATCAAATTTATTTCTTTGTTTCAGTACCTGGATGATTTCATTGAATGGCTGATTATGACCTGCCATGGAAAAACATCGAAAAAGTTATTCTAACGCAATGATAGCGTTCGTGTGTCGTGATTTAATAAAAATAACCCTGCGATTGAGAACCCGTAAAGGAAATTCAATGGATAAAAATAATATATAGGATATGACTCATTATCACAGTTATTAAAGAAATATCTCATTCCTGAAAACAACCGATGTGCATATTTAAGATCACAGTAAATATGATTGAGACAAGAACACTATTATACGGTATTGTGTGCATGTACCCTTGAATGACTCATTTAAGTGGGAGTAGTCGTTAGGCCGCAATTATGAGAATTGTGCTAATCTCTAGCAACTTTCATGAAAATCAAGATCAAGTGCATGATCATTAATAGCATTAACCTGGAAATTTTAACCAACATTGGTACTTGTGTGACATGTTAAATTCTGGTTCAAATGGTCCAGTTCAAAACCTAAGAGAAAATGTCAACACTAAGTGTGATTCAAGTCGAAAGACACTTATACCTATTACAGAGTATTATAATTGCCCAAACTTTCTGTATATAATTTTTTATATAATAAATAGATATTTGTATGCATTAGATATTTGAAAATTTTAAAAAACTTGTGTGGGATTGTTAGATTAAAGAGAGTTTTTAAAACTTTTAATTGGCTAATTTTATTTTGAATTGATTTATATGAATTTCAATTGGTATTTAATGAATGGATAAAATTGTGCTTCCCCAATTTTTTTTACCAAATGTTGTATTCAAACTGATATGTCAAAATCCTATGCATTGAATATTTAGTGGAAATTAATAGACCTCATTGATCCAATCACCCACTAATTTATGATATAAAATTTTATAAATAATTTGATAAACATAACATTACTTTGAAAATTACTCTCAATGAATTTCTTGAATTCCAGATATCAGTCACATGACTGGTTTTATTGGGCTATTAAACTCTAAAGAGGCCTTTTTAAGTTATAACGTTACAGCCATTTTTGGCTTGCTTTCCACCCATAAACCCAAAATTCTTATTTTATATTGTTTTATTCAGGTAGCTCAATTTGATGCAAATTTACCCCTTCTTTTCCATGGACATGACTCCTGAATAAGTACTGTTGTGAGTATATGAGTTGGATCTTTGAGCCACTTGTGTTTGCTAGAACCTTCACATAAGGAGACATATGCTTTTGGACAGTGTTTACACACTCCGTAGATCTCACATGCAATCTCTTTCTAATTACTATGTTTTCTAGGGTAAAAAACATAAATGGTCCTGAACTTTGCATATTGTTTTAAATTGGTCTCAAAAATATAAATTATTTCAATTTAGTCCGTGAATTTTATATTTCGTTTCAATCAGATCCTTTCGTCTGGTTAAGCTGTTAAAACATACAGAGAGACGATCACGTGTCTCTCACCTAACTCAGTCTGGGGACAAAATAGGAAGCACATGTTTACGTTGTTTTAGCGCTTAATTCTCCCTCCGCTCCATCTCCCTGGTGCAGTACATAAGCAAACTCTTCAGCCAACAGAGCATCGACTGGGCATGAGAAAAGTGAGAGGAAACGTAGATATTGTTTGTGATTGTGGGAGAAGGGCAGTTATGAAGATCTCTTGGACCGATCAAAACCCGAGAAGGAGATTCCTTATTTGTCACATAATATTCCAACGGTGAGTTTCATCTCCCAAAACTATTTAAATTGTTCCTAGTTATTTACACAGAACCACTTAAAGCTGTAGGATTTAGTAATTTCAGGGTGGAGGTTGTGGATTCTTCGCTTGGTTCGACCCCCTATGTGTTCATGCGCATGCCAAATAATCCCAAGACTACTGAATAAAGTTTCGGCAGCAGAGAACCAACTAAGAAGACAAAAGAAAAAAGAAATTATTTGTGGAGTGATCTGTTAATTTTCTGGGTGATTGTATCGGTTGTATGCATTTATAGCCATGATGAAGTTGGAACAAGCAACAACGATTTTCAACTAGGATTAGGAGTGAAGTCGGATTAATCTGTACATTGTGTGGGTTAAAGTTTTAACTAAAGTTGCACATTGTACTCTTAAACCCTGGTGTGTAATGTAATTTTAGGAATTCCCAAAAGTTATTCTGTAAGAGTGTTTTGACAAGTTGATGTTGTTGGGTATTTAAAATTTTCAATTCTTATTATCCCCTGTTACAATAACATTACTGTAACCTGTAACATGTCAACCTCCATCCAGCTAAGTCAAGAAATAAAATTTAAACAATCCAATTACAAGCAGTGGATTTCATCCATAAAAAAAATTGGATATATAACATCAAAAACAATGGGTCCCATCCATCAACAGTAGAGGATTCCACCAATCCATATCATTAACAAGTACTTCATCCATAGAGTGTTGAGCTAAAAAAACCCCCACTTTGATCCCAGGTTCAAAAAAAACACTTTCTCACACAAAAAACCAGCAAAAAAAAATAAAAAAAAATACTACAGCAAATACGAAAGATCACTTGCTCCCATTACCTATGGTCCTATTACAGACTGAGCTTTTTTGTCTCTTAAAACTTCTTGCAATGATGATGTTGTGATCACCCTTTTTCCCCTCCACCAAAAATATCTAATGGTTCATGATCTGATAACACATCAGCTTCATCTAATGGTGTAGACACATGTGGTTGCTCAGTATTTGTGTCTTGCTTTGCAACATTTTCACCTAGGCCACCCCACTCAGCTGTGTGATCTACATATGTGTCAAACAAGGTCTCATCAGCCATTGCATTATCACTATCATAGACTTCGTCCTCACTTGACATATTTGTGTGATCACTTTCTACATCTGTACATATCATCTTCAGTGTTAACCCATTCTTCCGTTATTGTATCTTCAGTTACTGTCCTATGTTCTAACTTTATTTCAATCATTTTGTTTTTTGGAATCTATGCTAACATCGATAACATATCATTGTCACTTTTCAAAAACCTCAACCTTCGTCAATATCTATCACTTGTCTCATGGATAGACAGACATCTTATTGTTGTATATAGTATTCAAATATAGTAAAATCACTTGTTGAAATTTATGATTTGAAACATGTAATATATACTAAGCAGTATTAACAAATACGAAACAGTTACACAGAAGTGTTATAAGGAAAAAGTTACAGCAGACTTACAAAAGTGTAACATCAAACAGTTACATGAAAGTGTTACACGTAACTGTTTCTGATATAAGCAATATAAATACTAATCCGGTTGTAGAACATGAACTATTATTGAAATTAATATAGATCAAGGATAGTGTTTGACACTATGTCCTTAAAACAGATTTCGCTCCCACACACGGTGCTTATGAAATACCGAGTGTCTGCCTCCTAGAATACAATGACATTTACACGGATAGAAGTAGCACTCCAATCTATCTGTTCAGCGAACTAAATTTGTATTGTGTACTCTTCAAATACACTACCTTAAAAGTCGATATGCAATGGTCTTAACTCTGACTATGGACTTATAAAATTGAATCAATGAATGGTAATGAATGCATGAGTATTTATAGACCTCTTGGTGACTTTCAGGACAGTCACCACACTAAAGGACACAACCCAGAAACAAACACCTTTAAATAATTTTTTTTCATGAACAGACATAATCCAAATTTTCGAATTGGAAGGAAGTATAAATCCGACCCAACCGAAAATTAATTAATAATTTCGGGTTTAAGAAATTCACGCTTATTGAATTAAATGAATTTTCTATAAAAAAAAATAGGGCTAGGTTTAAACCACACCCATACTGGGCCGGGCCAGGTCGAGTTGCGGCGAGGCAAGGCGGCACGCGTGTGTGGTCAAACCGAAGGCATGTAGGCCCTCGCTCCGTTTATAAAAATGTGGTACTCCTTGGGGCTCAATCTCATAGATCAAACTTGGCATATATATGCCCATGTTGAATCTCTTCCTCAACTAATGTGTGATTAATGTCAAATCTTACATTGCATATCTTTTATTTCTACATTTCAAGAGGGTCACTTTAAAGCCTATTTTTCATTCATTTCTTACTTGATTTGAGAAAGTAAACATACTACATTATTTTTCTCACAGAGTAGAATACGAATCCACGAAAATTTAATCAAAATAACAATTGGGTCCCACTTTAATTTTGGCTCAAAGTCGACCAAAAACTCATTTTTTACACTAAAAAACTGTTTTGGTTCAAACAATCCCCCACATAAATGAAAAATTGGTTGTTAGTATGCAAATGATAATGCTGACACACTATAGAGAATACATCTTTGAAAAGATTGTGCATCGAGATAGGTAGTTTTTTGCCTTGAACCTTCTCTAGTGAAAGCCCACCAGACTTATCGGCTAAATAGTTAACGTGATGTCTTGAACTATTCAGCTGTTTGATAAATCAAATCGAATAGACTTCACACAATCTCTTTCCTAACACAATTGGTTCTCATGATTGTGTTCATTTTGACCCTAAACAACTCCTGATTTTCATGAGTGCTTTAGAAAATTCAGCTTTTTAAAAATTCTCATAGAAATGGTCCTTTCACACTTATATAGGTAACTCCTATTAGAAATATCCTACAATAACTCACTTGAATTTTTCAAGGTATAAGAATCATTAAAAGCATAACTTACCCTAATAAACTCTGCAAGCAGCACTAGGAATAGGTAAGAGAGATTATCTCCTTAGTGCTTTTTTTGAATCACGCATAATTCTGTTGTCCCTTTGAACTTAGATCTTGGGATCTTCAGTCAACTAAGTTGGGTTGCCATTAAGGTGACTCTTGTGTTATAGGCTTTAGCCCCATTCCCCTCGATGTGCAATTTACTTGCTCTCTCGTCATACCTTTAGTAAGCGGATTCACTAGTTTATCCTTTGACTTTATATAATCAATAGAAATAATCTCATTTAAGAGCAATTGTCTAATAGTATTATGTCTACGATGTATATGTCTAGACTTACCATTATACATGTCACTCTGTGCCCCACCAATTGCAGATTGGCTATCGCAATGTATACAAATTACTGGCATAGGTTTAGGCCATATTGGAATATCCTCTAGAAATTGGCGAAGCCATTCAGCTTCCTCTCCTACTGTATCTAAAATAATAAATTTAGATTCCATTGTGGATTTGACAATACACATTTGCTTAGAGGATTTTCAAGATATAGCTGCCCCACCAAGTGTAAAAATATAACCACTTGTGAATTTTGTATCCTTCATATTAAATATCCAGTTTGCATCACTATACCCGCCAAGTACAGCTGAATATCTTGTATAGTGCAATCAATAATTCAGGGTATATCTTAAGTATCTAAGAACCCTGATAATTGTCTTCCAATGGTCTACTCTTGGATTACTAGTTTATCTATTCAATTTATTAACTGAGTATGTTATATCTGGTCTAGTGCAATTCATGGCATACATTAGACTGTCAATAATACGAGAGTATTCTAATTGTGATATGTTTTGACCAGTATTTTTAGACAAATGAAAATTTATATTAATTGGTGTTCTAGTAATACGACTTTCATCTTTGTCGAACTTCTCAAATACTTTCTCAATATAGTGTGATTGAGATAATATAAGTCCACAAGATGTTCTAAAAATTTTAATTCCTAGTATAACATCTACAACACTCAAATCCTTCATGTCAAACTTACTGGACAATATTTTCTTGGTAGCTACAATAATATTATTATTACTACCTAAAATAAGCATATCATCCACATATAGACAAAAAATGACATACCCATTATTTGTGTTTTTGATATAAACACATTTATCACATTCATTAATTGTGAAACCATTTGACATCATTACCTTATCAAATTTCGCATGTCATTGATTTGGTGCTTGTTTTAAACCATAAAGTGATTTAACAAGTCTACCCACCTTCTCTTGTCCCAGAGAAACAAACCTTTCAGATTGGTCCATATAAATCTCCTCATTTAAGTCACAATTTAAGAAAGTTGTTTTCACATCCATTTGGTGTATCTCAAGATTATGCAACGCTGCAATAACTGTGAGCATATGAATAAATGTTATTCTCGTGACAGGGGAATATGTATCAAAGTAATCAAAACCTTGCTTTTGTTTATAGCCTTTGGCTACAAGCCTAGCCTTGTACTTATCAATTGATCCATCTGTTGTCATTTTCTTTTTGAAAAATCATTTACATTCTAATGGTTTACTCATTGGAGGAAGATCTACCAATTTCTAGGTGTGATTTTGCATGATGAATTCAATTTTACTATTTACATCTTCTTTCCACATAGGTGCTTAAGGAGTGGACATCACTTCATTGAAGCTTTGATGCTCATTTTTTAATAAACATGTTAGAAAATCAGGACCATAGGACTTGGAAGTCTTTGTCCTCTTACTGCGTCTAAGTGTCTCTTCACTTTTTTTCATTTATAGAGTTATTGTCTATATTACTAGTCGCAGTATCACAAGTTCTTTTAAGAGAACTCCCATCACTTGTATTTTTACTATGAAAGATATGTTCAAAGAATGATGAATTTCTTGACTCAATAATTGTATTGGCGTGTATATTAGGAATATTAGATTTATGCACTAGAAAACGATATGCGCTACTATTTAGTGCATAACCAATAAATATACAATCAATAATTTTAGGTCCTATTTTAATCCTTGTGGGAATAGGAACCATCATCTTAGTCAAACACCCCCACACTTTTAAATATTTGTAGGAAGAACTCTGACATTTCCATAATTCATAAGAAGTTTTGTCTAACTTTTGTGGGATAATCTATTTAAAATATAATTTGCTGAAAGTAAAGCTTCCCCCTACATGTTTTGAGGTGATCCCGAACTAATCAACATGACATTCATCATCTCTTTCAATATTCTATTTTTACATTCAACAATTTTATTTTGCTGAAGTGTATAAGGCGCAGAAGTTTGGTGAATAATACCATATTCTTGACAGAACTTATCGAAAGTTGCATCATATTCACCACCTCGATCACTACTTATTACTTTAATCTTTTTGTTAAGTTGATTCTCAACCTCATTCTTATAATGCATAAATTTTTTCAATGCTTCATCTTTACTCCTTAGCAAATGTACATAGCAATATCTTATGCAGTCATCAATAAATATAACAAAATATTTTTTTTCACATCTAGTTTGCACATATTTTAAATCACATGTATCACTATGAATTAACTCTAGCAGTTCAATACTTCTTTCAATATTATGAATTGATGCTCTAGTTAATTTTGATTCAACACATACCTCACATTTATGATTTGCATTAGTATTGAAGTTAGGCAACAATTCTAAATTCATTAATTTATGCAAAGTATCAAAATTAACATGTCCTAATCTACCATGCCATATATTAAAGGACTCAAGCATATAAGCATAAAATGTGTTCTTGTTATTAAAATCAAATACAATAGTCATTACATGCATCTTAAAGAGTCCATTGCTCATATATCTCTTGCCTACATAAATTTCACCCTTGGTGAGTATTAATTTGTCGGACTAAAAAACCAACCTAAAACTCTTTTTACTCAACAATGATTCAAACATGAGATTCTTTTGAATTTTTGGAACATGTAACACATCATTGAGAGTGAATTCTTTCCCGGAAGTCATCTTCAATATAACCTTTCATTTGCCTTTAACTTTGGAAGTGGAGGAATTTTTCATGAAGAGTTGATCTCCATCATTAATTGCTTCATATGAGGAGAACATCTTCTTATCCGAAAATATGTGTCTAGTACCCCCGGTATCCACCCACAATTCCTTTGTATTTTCCACCAAATTTACTTCGGATACTACAGTAAAAAACTTATGTTAGAAACATTTTCAAAAAAAATTTCTACCTCGGTTATATTGGATTGGGCAGCCTTCATCTTGTGGTTCATTTGTACTTTACGGCTTAGACAATCCTTTGCATGATGTTCCGGTTTATTGCACACAAAGCAGTTGCCTTTGAACCTTTTGGAATCACCTCATTTGGCTCTTTGTTGGCCAACATACTTCCCTTTCTTGTTGGTTTTATGTCCCTCTTCAATCACATGTGTCTTTGAATCCATGGAATGATTATTCACTTTCTTTTCGGAGACTCTATTGTCCTCCTTAATCCTTAATCTCACGATCAAGTCTTCAAGTTTCATCTTCTTGCGTTTGTGCTTTAAATAATTTTTGAAATTCTTTCAATTTGGCGGTAATTTTCCAATAACAGCAACCACTTGGAAAGATTCACTAAACATCATCCCTTAGGCATGAATCTCATGTAAGATCACTTGAAGATCTTGAACTTGACTTATTATAGTCTTAGAATCTACCATTTTATAGTCCAGGAATCTACCCATGACAAATTTCTTCATTCTAGCATCCTCCGTGTTGTATTTTCTATCCAAGGATTCTCATAGCTCTCTAGCCGTCTTAATTGGACTATACACATTATATAATGTGTTATTCAATTCATTGAAAATATAATTTTTGCACAAAAAATTAAAGTGCTTTCAGGCATCTACCGCAACAACAACTTGGCGGTCGGTCTCATTCTCACTACAAATAGGAGCATTCTCACGAAGAAACTTTGCACGATTCAACATAGTGAGATAGAACAATATTTTCTGTTACCATCTCTTGAAATCATTCCCATTAAATTTTTCGGGTTTCTTCCTCATGAGACACATGAGTAGGAACAAAAATAGGCATCACATGCACAACATGATTTGTAGTAGCATGAACATTAATATCATTTGCATCCATTCTTGATAATCAAAGATTACAAACAATTCAAAAATAGGAAAATAGTAAGTTATTCAAACAGAGAAAATCTATATTACTGTTTAATGTCACTGCTTTGAATTTAACGTTTTAGTATGTTGTCATTGTTTAAATTAGAAACAGAAACAAAGTCATTGTTTGGTATAACTGTTTTAATTAGACACAGAAACAAAGTCACTGTTTGGTGTAACAAAGCTACTGTTTTGTGTAACTGTTTAAATGAAACACATAAACAGAATATACAATTTTTCCACCAAAACTTTCTAAGTCTTTCCAAACTATCACAGATTGTAAAAATAAGTTTTAACAATTTGTATCATTTTAGAAAACTAAAACATGTATCAGAAACACAACAAGTAATTAAACTAATTTCAATTATGTCTTAAGATTGTTGTATATGGTATTCAAATATAGTAAAATCACTTATTGAAATTTCTGATTTGAAACATATAATGTATACTAAACAGTATTAACAAATACGAAACAGTTACGCAGAAATGTTACAAGGAAAATGTTCCAGCAGACTTACAAAAGTGTAACATCAAACAATTACATGAAAGTGTTACACGTAACTGTTTTTGATATAAGCAATATAAATATTAACCCGGTTGCAAAACAGAAATTGTTATTATAATTAATAGATCAAGGCTAGTGTTTGACACTATGTCCTTAAGACATATTTCGCCCCCACACATGGTACTCATGGAATACCAAGTGTTTGCCTCCCAAGATACAGCGACCTTTACACAGATAGAAATAACACTCCAATCTATCCATCCAACGAACTAAACTTGTGTTGTGTACTCTCCAAATGGACTACCTTAAGTGTCGAGATGCAATGATCTTAACTCTGATTATGAACTGATAAAATTGAGTCAATGAATGGTAATGAATGCAAGGATATCTATAGGCCTCTTGGTGACTTTCCAGACAATCACCACACTAAAGGACACAACCCATAAACAAACACCTTTAAATAATTGTTCTTCATGAACAGACACAATCCAAATTTTTGGATCTGAGAGAAGCATAAATTCGACCCACGGATACCGAAAATTAATTAATTAATTAATTTCAGGTTTAAGAAATTCACGTTCACTTAATTAAATGAATTTTTTGCAAAAAAAAATAGGCTAGGTTTAAACCACACCCACACTTGTGGTCGTGGCGGGTGGGCAGCACGCGCGCGCGTGTGGTGAAACCGAAAACATATAAGTGCTTCCTCCGCTCATAAAATTGTGGTACCCTTAGAGGCCCAATCCCAACATAGAGCTAATATGATTTCTCCCCCCTTTTAACCGATGGATGCATGAAATGACTTAAATGTCAGTTGAAAGACACACGATCGCCTCTTTGTTTGGTTTAAGAGTTTAACCAGACAGAAGAATGTGATTGAAACGAAATATAAAATTCAATGACTAAATTGAAACAATTTATTGTTTATGGAGTAATTTAAAATATTATGCAAATTTCAAGGACCATTTATAGTTTTTTACCCTATTTTCTATAGTATATTGTTAATTTTTTTATGTTTGAATTACATGTTATTATATTGTATGTTTATGGATTCCAATAACTAGAGTTCGTGCTAATTTTCATTAATATCATACAAGTAATCTGCAAAGAAATTAATCTCTATTTTATGATCTATCATGATCAATTACTTCAATCAATTATAACAATTTGTTAAAGAAAATAACTTAAGCCTTAAAAATTGATAATTTTCTATAAGATACTACTTTTTTTTAACTGTAATATTATCCTTCTCTCTTTACACAACAAGTTTGACCTCATAGATACCTCATTGAAAACATAGAAAATATGTCGGCTGTTGTGAAATCGACAAAACATTAACAAAATATAAAAAGAGTAATGCATACAATATATTTAAAATAAGTCTTTCAAAAACTTGATATATTAATGTGTTAATCTTCAGGATCACACTATGCTTCTTTTTTCTCTTTTATTCTTGCCTTCGTTCTTGTTCTGTACGCATCTTCATACAAAAGTTGGAGGCCTTTTTATTGGCAAATGAGCAGAAGGCGGAGCTGAAAATTTTCAGCTGCCCAACCACTATTACAACAAATTGCAATTAGTAGTCAACCATTCCTACTAACATATTGCCAACATTTACAACACTCCTTTTTAGATGACTACTATTAATATAGTGTTAGACGCACAAATGTTGTTTCATTAAAATCTCACTAATAAAACCCAATGAGATAAAATCTGAAGGAAGGAAAAAGAGTACACCGTAAAAGTTGTCATATATTTTTGATATAGATGCTCCCTATGATTAGATTTTTTTCCCCTGATAAGAAGATCAATTGAGCTGGTCATAAACCTGACGCATTTCGATACCATATATCAACTTTTTAAATGTTGATGAGGATAAATTTTTAGTAAATAGATCTGCAAAATTATCATTACTAGAGTTCATGAGTATAGAAAAAATTTGGCAATATATGATTGGTTCTATTATCTTTAGTAAATCCTCCTTTGATTTATGCAATACAAACAACATTATCTTCATACATCGTTATTGATGAATCTGTAGTTGAAGAGAGTTCACATGTACTTCGAATGTGATGGACTATAGATCTCGGTCATACACATTCACAATTTGCTTTATGGAGTGTCAGTATCTCATAATGATTAGAGGATATAGCAATCAAAGTTTTATTTTGTAAATTGCTATGAGATTGTTATATCACTACATGTGAATGCAGTCCCCATTTGTGAATGAGTCTTGTGAGGATCAAAGAGATATCCAGAATCTACACATCCTACTAAATGTAGACCATTGATTAATTGTTTTGAATATAACAAACCCGAATCTGTAGTTCCATGGAGATAATATAGAATAAGTTTGATGCAATTCCAATGCATCAAACATACAACTATTCATTTTATATAAAAATTAGTTATATCAACTAATCATTTTGATGATCAGTAAAATTTGTTCTTATCCTATTACCCTTCTCATTTATTGATGACTGATAAAGATCACTAGATGTCTGGCCATACCACGGATTACATGACAATTACCTTTCATCACACACTTATAGCAAACCTCTTCGTGGACTTTGAGAGGTTTATTTTGTAAACTCTTCTCTTTATTTGGCTTTGTTTCTTTGTGTGTGTCACTTCTTGTTGTAAGATGGGTTTGTAGGACCATCTCGATGCCAAGTATTTTTCTTATAACTCGACTACGGCCATAGCCACGACTCTAACCTTGATCACATCACAACCACAATGCAAGTTGACATTCACTTCAGGGAAAATTTTTGATCTAGTAGGGTGAGTGTTGTACTTTTTCATCAGAAGCTCATTATTTTTCTCGGCAATAAGATGACATGCTATTAAATTAGAATATTTCTCAAACCTACACTCTATATTCTATATTGTTGTTGTATGAGCAAATTAGAGGTATGGAATGTTGTGAACGTCTTTTCTAACTTTTCTTCAGTAGTAACACTTTGTTCACATAATGATTCTAAATAATGCCGAATTATACAAACGTACATTTTTAAAATTCTAAAACTTTAGGCGCACTCATTTGTTACGAGCATAAGACAAATTAACAGTCTTTTGATGGTCATATATTTCCTTCAATTTATCCCAAATATTTAGTGGATCATTTGTCGTTAGATATTCATTTTTCAATCTTTATCAATATGATGACGAAGGAAAATTTGGTCTTTCGAGCAATCCTGTTTGGATGCGGTATTTTTTGCTACAATTGTATTCTCAAGTTTCAAGGCAGTGAGGTGGATTTCAGCATCAAGAACTCATGTCAAATAATTATTTTAAATAATTTTGAGGGTAGTAATGTTTTATCAATAGCTGCTAACACATAAATTTAAAATATAAATACATGACTTATACCAAAAGTCTTCTTAACAATAATAATTTAATGTGTAAATTAAAGTCAATATAACTTTATGACAAAGTTTTCAAACCTTTTATGAATTATAAAATATATTTCCAAAGTCATTAGAACTTTTGAAATATGTAGGATTTCTGTAAATTATAAAACTAATCTGAAGCTTTCAAAATTGCTATGAATTTTTTTTTTCAATAAAGACACAAATCAAATAACAAATATTAAATTATAAGCAAAACTTTCTTGAACAATATATAGTATTCAAGACTTACCATTTTTTAACTTACTTCGAAATTCTTTTAAAACACATAGTCTTTCCTTCATTGATTAGACTCATGCCGATAACATGGTGTAAAATAGATAGAATATTAATATATTTAAAATAAGTTCTTCAGAAACTTACTATGTCAATGTGTAGATCTGCATGATCACACCAATAATTTATTTTTTTTTATCTTTTATTCTTTCCTTCATTCTTTTTTCTGTGGGCATCTTCATACAAAAGTTGGAGACCTTTGTATGGGTAAATGGGCAGAGGGCGGAGTTAAAAACTTCCAGCAGCCCAACCACTATTGCAACAAAGTGCATTTAGTAGTCAACAACTACTCCTACTGACACGTTCCTACCAACATTTACAACATTGGCCCCTTATTTGGCTTAATATAAGAGAAAATATTTGGTGCTCGGCAGGTATTATTTGTCGATGCCAAGTGGTGTATAAATATAATGTGGTAGAATTGCCGATTATATCAAATAGAGAACCACCGAATGGATTAGTCCAATGAGGTATTGACCAAATTTTTTATCTTGAGGTTAGATGTTCGAGTCTTGGAGTCCATATTTGGGTTCGATGGTTGACCGCTATATTAATCTAACTAAATTCGTTCCCTAGATGTGTAACAGACTCGATCAAAAACTTCATAATTTTATTAATAAAGACTTATCGGGATGATCTCTAGACACTATCTTTTGTTGCCGAAATAGAGAAAACAAACATGTACTTCATTTTTTTTTTCTTTTGAGGTTTCTGTCAATCTATCATTCTTTTTTTTGTCTCTTCGTCATCGTGTAATCTTTCTTTTTCTAACCAAACCTTGAATCTTTCCCCGTTAACTGGTGAGATTCTATCCCAAATCATGTTTGAAAGTGGCTTACTCATTAATCACTTGGATAACTCGCCTTGGTTATTACTGTCAATAGAACACTACAAAGGGATGATTTTTCGCTAAAAAAAAATTCTTAGAATAAATTAAAAATTCATCGATAAATATTATCGCCTAAATAAAGTTTTGTCAAAAAGTTCCTCGTGGTTTGTTCGATGAATTTTTTTCTTTTAGTAAAATTTAATTCACAAAAGTGACACACTTTCATCACCGTAGTAGAATCATATGTAGTTCTTAAAAAACAATGAATTAAACCCAATTAGATAACCAATTAGGTTTTAGGGTAAATTTCATCCATAACCCCTTAGTTAAGTCTAAATTCAATAACACTCTCTCCTAATAAAATATCTCTGCACTCCCTTCTGATTTGTACCGTAGAATCACTGGATACTAGTAACTTTTGTATCTAACAATAGAAAAATGAATGATTTGGCTAAATATTCTTGCAAAATGTCAAACTTACCCTCTGTTATGTTAATAAACTAAAATGCCTTGAGTGGACACTTTATAAACTTTAGTTATTTTTTTTTGTGCTAAGGAGGATGATATATTTAACTTCACAAAATAAAATTATTCAACATAACAAGGTCAAAATTGGATACAAACAAAGCAACAAAAAAAAATAATTTTAACATTTTACCAAAAAATAAGATTAATTATAGTCATTTTCAGTTGATCTCAATGAATTTTTATCATTTGAAAGTGTTGTATGACAACTTTATTATAAATACCATCAAGAATATATATATATATATATATAT
>CM042185.1:9696770-9722905 GCA_023539305.1 Ilex asprella
CCCATCCCCGAAACTCACCACCACTCGACTCAGCAGACATCCCCGAAAACCCACCACCACCACCCAGTCACCATTGCCACCACATGGGTGCCTGTCTTAATAATATATCT
The DNA here is from genome assembly GCA_023539305.1 of Ilex asprella. NCBI lineage: Eukaryota > Viridiplantae > Streptophyta > Magnoliopsida > Aquifoliales > Aquifoliaceae > Ilex > Ilex asprella. Next base: position 9,696,881 of record CM042185.1, read on the forward strand.
CATAGGCATGGTTTGACGAATCCAAAAAAGTTAACATGCTTATGTCTGAACACAGATCTTTTGTGTGTGGCTTCCTACTGTCACAAGGCAAGCTTTACAGAATCAAGCAAAAAAGTATCATTGAAGTGTTTTTGTCGGTCCTTTGCTAGACTTTCCAATGAACCTGGCCTTAGCGATCTCCTAGCATGCAATGGGTAAGGTATATTAAACAACCTCACAGGCAAACAATTTGCCACTTGGGTTATTAAGCTTCACTCGAAGTGCTTTATTGAAGGGAGGACTCTGTAAATTGAAGGACTACTTAATGTGCCATATGTTTTTGCTGCATGCACTCTGTTGTGCTCTGGAGATGCTGTTTTGAATATGGTTGGTTGCTTACAAGCTGGCACAATTCCTTCCAAACTTTTGGTTTATTTTATTTTGAAATAAATGTTTTTCTTTACTTCATGAATTTTATTTTGGTTTTTGACTGATTAAATTGTGTAGGAAGCCATGTTTGTATTTTACAAGCATCATCAGAGCGGACCAAGCAGCCATGAATTATTAAATAATTTCTAGTGGAAAGCTGATTCAGTTGATATGCACTATACCAAGTAAAGATAGGGATGGACTTTCAGTTTTCAAATAGGTCCTTAGATGATCGGAAATTATTGTTGTCAGTTTGTAGTTATTTTTGTCAATGTTATAACTTTTCTATTCATGGAACTAATTAGATTACCTCTATGTACCCATAGTTTTGGAAGGTTTCTTTAGATTTTGGAAGTTCATTTCATTTGTACTATCTACATTCATGCATATTGTGAGGATGATGGTCAAAGCACAATGTGCACAATTTTTTTGGAACTTACTGCTCTTTTTCTTGTCTTTGGCATGCTAACTTCCATACGAGTATTTGTCCCTGTTACAAGCAGCTGTTGGAGTTGTCCAAAAGGTAAACCATCTACTTAACTATATTCTTCTTATATTCTGTTTATAGCCACTTAATTTTTAGCTGTCATGAGTCAAGAATTAGGACCCTTCTTCCAAGCAGTCCACCAAAAATTGAGACTAGCCATCACACCATGTATACAACTTTGTCTTGTTAGTTGTTAGGTGCTTTCGTTAACTTAGTTTTTAGGGTTTATGGCCTACTATCGCAAAACAAACTCATCTGAAGTTGGCTGAACTGCTAGAGAGATGCTGCATGACCCAAGTTTAAGACCCAACGTTATATTGACCAAAACTGTTGCCCTGACCTCTAGCTTCTAAACTAATGGTGCGTGGCTCCATTATTGTTAGTGGAAATGTTATTGAATGCCGTTGTTGTCCTGCAGCTTTAGCTTCCTCTTATGTGAAACTCTAGGTAGCAAAATTGTATTTGTTTCCATCTTTTCTCTTAAGTTATTAGTACAGGCCTTAAATTGCAGAAATACGACTTATGATTCATCCATGGGTAAAGATGCCATCATGCACTGCACTCCAATTGTCTTGATGATGTGGTCTAGTTGACAGCTGAAGATTTGGTATATTATGATATAATTGGTATATCTGAACAACCTATCATTGCATTCCTTCCAAGATTTCTTCAGGTAGCTATTGGAAGAAGACGTCCACCAAAATTGAGACTAGCCGTCACACCATGTATACAACTTTGCTAAGAAAATATGACTTGTTTGGTGCTTTCGTCAACTTAGTTTTCAGGGTTTATGGCCTACTATCCCAAAACAAAATCATCTGAAGTTGGCTGAGCTGCTTGAGAGATGCTGCATATCCCAAGTTTAAGACCCAACGTTATATTGACCAAAACTCTTGTCCTGACCTCTAGCTTCTAAACTAATGGTGCGTGGCGAAATGTTATTGAATGTCGTTGTTGTCCTGCAGCTTTAGTTTCCTCTTATATGAAACTCTAGGTAGCGAAATTGTTTTTGTTTCCATCGTTTCTCTCAAGTTATTAATACAGGCCTTAAATTGCAGAAATACGACTTATGATTCATCCATGGGTAGAGATGCCATCATGCACTGCACTCCAATTGTCTTGATGATGTGGTCTAGTTGACAACTGAAGATTTGCTGGATTATGATATAATTGGGACATCTGAACAACCTATCATTGCATTCCTTCCAAGATTTCTTCAGGTAGCGTTCTTGGCATGGTTATGACTTTTTTTAGTATATTTTTAAGTGCCGAACTTGCACCTTTTTTTTTTTAATATTTTGAACTGGATTTTTACTCAATTAAGTTTTTTAGTTGTCGTATGCTGCATTAAAAGTGCTTCCCTTGGGTTCCGTAAGCCTATACGATATCCTAGATTGCCCACCATGAGTATACTCAATTAATTATTAACTTCATACTTTTATCTTTTCCCTTTTTAGGCTAATCGAAATGATGCTAGATTATAACGTAACCATTAGAGAAAGCAAATTTGATTCACAATCAGAAAGTATTGATTTACAACCACATAACAAGAATAATTAACCACCAAGTGGGGTATATAGAATAGTTATAATGTGCTTGGGAAGTATTGTCCCTGGATTTTTTAATCGAGCTGTTCGATGGTGGAGTATTGTTCATGGATTTTTTATTGTTGAATCAAATCTGCTTTCTTATTATTGTCCATGGATCTCAAAATGTTATAGAGCATAAAACTAATGGTGGCCACTGCCAGCAGTTTCAACAATTCAATGTTAGCTTCAATCAGTTGCTCATTTAATGGCCGAAAATCACTACTAAGGATGAGGCAATCTCTTCTTCCCTCAACTGAGGCTTTTGATTTAGGACCAAAAATCACTTATGTTTTTTCTTCTCAGGCTTTGATGGTAGGGCCGACCCAACACTCTTTTTGAACAAGTCATCTAAATATGCACCAAGTTTATAGGATGGTTATTAACCGGAAAAATCAAGACTCAGACATTAGTGTAGCAGTGAACAATTTAACTTCTCTTGGTTTTTTACCTGAGTGAGACAACAATGCTAGAAATCAAGTTGAGCAGCAACCAGAAAGGGGTTGGGAAAGCGGTCATTCAATCGGGAGGAAGCAGCAATGTGCTCATTCCTGCAATGGCACCAGTGGCACCGGCTCAAATTAAAGATGCTGAGTGGATAATCTCGGTAATGGCAGATGCTAAATGCAACAGGGGAGCCATTCAATCCAAATGGCATCAGAAACAGATACAGAAGGTCATAACAGGTCTAAGAAATATCAAGGAGAATGAAGGATTTTATGATCCGAAATTTTTTTCAGTTGGTCCTTATCACCATGGCAACCCTGAGCTCAAGGAAGCAGAGAAGTTGAAGGCTGCAGTGGCATTCGAGTTCATCAAAGACAATGATCATGACCCTGAAGTGTTCTAAAACAAAATCTTAGAGTTGGTTGGAGAAGATAGGGGGGACTGCTACCCTAAGGGCTCACTGATGATGATAAGGCACCTCGATGGTTGTTTTCTATTGGGTTTTATTGAGGGCTGTGTAAATAAAAAGGAGCTGATTTTAACTATTTTGTCTTACTTCCTGGGCCTTGCATCTCTAACTACGCTATACAATGACCTCATCTTGCTGGAGAACCAACTTCCATTCCTAGTTATCCATGGCCTAATGAGCATACGATACCTAGAAGATGAACGAGAAAAGATGATCCACAGTTTCCTCCATTCCACTTATGCCCGCCGAACGGTGAATAAGAAACAGGAACATCAAGATGAAGGGAGGCATCCCCTTCTCCTCCTAGAACTTTTGCGAGAAAAATATCTCAGCCACCACAAGGCCGATGGTGGAAGAAACAAGGGGAAACAATCAAGTAGTACTCCTAATAAGGCTTCAGATCACTCATTCGGTTCAGCAATCGAACTAAAAGCAAAAGGAATATATTTCAAGTCTAGTGGTCCATCATGTTTAACAGACATCAACTTCACTTCCTATGGCTATGGACAGCTGATGCTTCCTCATATCGTATCTAGCTCTAACATCAAGTGCCTCTTCTTGAACATGATGCATATGAAATGGCTCCTGGCACATTAACTTGCTTGGAGGTTTGCAGTTATATTTATTTCATGAATTTACTCATTAGTGGAGCTGCGATCACATAACATAATATATAACATCCTCGATTCTAATGAGGGAGTTGCAAATTCTTAAACGCTATGGCTTCTGCTGCCTTAGCTGCCAATGATTTTATCATCAACGGCGCTTGTTATCAAATTGAGGAGCACTTCAACAGCAAGAGGAAAACTTGGATGGCTCGAGTTGTGCATGATCATTTCAGTTCTCCTTGGACTATTGTGGCCTTTTTTCCGCACTGTTTATTATTGTTAAGTGTAAAGGATTAACATAGTATATTGAAGAGAAATCAAGAAGTCAAAAGTTTGATCTAGTTCTCATATATCATTGTATTTATAGTTAACTTACAATACTAAGAATTACACATACTATCCTAACACTATTAACAATTTACATATACTATTCGAATACTCTTAACATTTTTCCTCAAGTTGAACTATATATATCATATAATTCAAGCTTGGAATAAATCGCCGTAAGACGTGTACAGTGCTACGCTTTGATAAATATATCTGCAAGCTGATCTTTAGATTTCACAAATAGAGTCGTAATTTCTCCAGCTACTATCTTGTCTCGAATAAAATGACAATCAACCTCAATATATTTGGTTTTCTCGTGAAACACCGGATTGACAGCGATATGGATAGTTGTCTGGTTGTCACATAACAACTGTAAAAAAAGTTGAATTGAAAATTCAATTTCTTGGTGGAAGTGTAGTAGTCAAGTCAACTCACTCGTCGTATGCGTCATTGTCCTATACTCAGCTTCAGCACTGGATCTTGCTACCACAGATTGTTTCTTACTTTTTCATGAGACAACGTTACCTCCTAAGAAAGTACAATAACCAGTGGTTGATCTCCGATCAGAAGGAGAGTCAGCCCAATCAGCATCTGAGAAACCTTCCACTCTAAGATGTCAATTAGCTCGATATAATAGTCCAAGTCCAGGAGCACGTTTGAGATATCGCAAAATATGAGTAATTGCCTCCCAATGTGGTACTCTAGGACACCCCATGAACAACTGACTTACTATACTAACTGCATAGAAAATATCCGGTCGAGTAATAGTGAGATAATTGAGCTTCCCAACCAATCTGCGATACCGACCCGGATTCTCAAAAAGTGCACCATCTTCCATCAAAAGTTTTTGATTCGGATCCATAGGGGCATCAATAGGTCTGCCACCCAGCAAACCTGCTTCCTCTAGCATGTTAAGTACATGTTTTCTCTGGGATAAACAAATACCCTGTTTAGATCGAACCACTTCAATACCCAAGAAATACCTGAGTTTTTTCAAGTCCTTAGTATGAATCGATCCTGCAAGAATATTTTTAACTTGACAATCCCATCAGAATCATTTCCAGTAATCACAATATCATCTGCATAGACCATTAATAGAACATATCCAGCATTTGTCTGTCTATGAAACACAGAATGATCTGTCGGACATCGAAGAAGACCAAACTCTAAAACTGCATCTGAAAACTTACCAAACTAGGCCCTCGGTGACTGCTTCAACCCATACAAAGATTTCTTTAACTGACATACACTCTTACCATACTCTCCCTGAGCAGTAAACTCAGGTGGCTGCTCCATGTATATCTCTTCAACTAAGTCACCATATAGGAAGACATTCTTGACGTCTAACTAAAATAAGGCCAACCAAGATTAGCAATCAAAGAAATCAAGATACAAATATAAGAAATTTTGGCAACAGGAGAGAAAGTCTCATCATAATTAACACCATAGATCTGAGTAAAGCTCTTTGCAACTAGCCGGACTTTGAGATGCTCCACAGAACCATTCGGATGAAATTTAACAGTATACACCCAGTGACATCTAACAGTTCGTTTACCAGGAGGTAAAGGATTAAGATCACAAGTCTCATTATGATGTAAGACATCCATCTCATCCTCCATAGCTTTTCTCCAACTCGGGTCAGATAATGCATCCTGTAAACGCTTAGGAATAGATATAGTAGATAATTGAGAGGTAAAACAAGATAAAGCAGGGGACAAGGCATCATATGAAACAAAATGAGCAATGGGATGATTAGTAACACACGAACGAGTACCTTTACGAAGAGCAATAGGTAGAGATTCTAAATTACCTGATGGACCAGGATCAGCAAACGGCGAGGAAGGCGATACGGACACCTCAGTCGATGGTCGAGGACGGCGAGAGTATACACGAAGAGGTAAAGTAGATGGTAACAGAGTGGGCAACGAAATATCTGAAGATGATGGAAGAGATGATGGTACAAGAGATGACTCAAAGTCCAAATCCAAAGGCTGAGAAGGTGCTGAAAAATATGGAACAGATTTCTCAAACATGACATCGACACTAGTAAAGTATCGTCGCAGAGAAGGACTGTAGCAAAGATACCTCTTCTATGTACGAGAATAACCAAGAAATATACATTTGGTAGCTCGAGGGTCAAATTTATCATACCCAAGACCCAAATTGTGAACATAACAAACACATCTAAAACCCCTAGGAGTGAGAGAAAATAAGGGCTTATTAGGAGACATGACAGAATATGGACTTTGTCGATTTAACACAGAGGATGGCATACGATTAATAAGGTGACAAGCAGTAAGAACATCACTCCAAAAATACCGGAGAATATTCATTTGAAATAATAGGGCACGGGTAACTTCAAATAAATGACGGTCTTTGCGTTCAGCAACACCGTTCTGTTGAGATGTGTAAGCACATGAAGTCTGATGTATAATACCAGTTTTACTAAGATAAGCTGAAAAATAATCAGATTCATATTCCCGAGCATTATCAGAACGTAAAATGAGTATACGACAACCATACTGAGTTTTTATTTCCTTACGAAATGTCTCAAATATAGAGAATAATTTAGACCGAGCTCGCATAAAAAATAACCAAGTCACACGAGAATAGTCATCCACAAAAAACACAAAATAAGAATATTTATTAGATGAAATATTCTTAATTGGACCCCATACATCAGAGTGTATCAACTCAAATGGACTAGATACATGACTGTGGACTCTAGACTAAAATGATGCACGATGATGCTTACTAAGTTGACAAACTTCACAAGATAAATACGACACAAAACTTAGACTTGAAACTTGTAGCTTCAGATTTTGGAGGGAAAGATGTCCAAGACGACAATGTCATTCAAAAGGAGACAATGAGGTCTGTAGGGCCCGAGTAGGAGAATCAAAATCAAAGTAATATAGACCACCAACTTCATGCCCCGTACCAATCTTCCTCTTCGTCTTGAGATCCTGAAAGAAACAATAAGAGGGATAAAAGGTTACAGAACAATTGAGAAAACGTGTAATCTTACTAATGGAAAGTAAACTAAAAGAGAACTGAGGAACAAATAACATGGAAGATAGGGACACATTAAGACTCAAATGAGGAGTCCGGAGACCTGAAACTTTAGAATAAGTACCATTAACAAGAGTAACATTATGTGTGAAAGTAGCAGACTGATAAATAGAAAAAATATTGGACGCACCAGTCATATGGTCAAAAGCGCCAGAGTCTATGATCCAGGGACTGCGAGTGGAGGACATTAAACAAGTGGAAGTAATACCTGACTGGGCAAAAGTAGCAGTGGAGGGAGATGGGGCAGCCTGTTGGTAGGACAAGAACTGAGCATACTCTTCTCGTGTAATAGTAACCGATCTAATGTTTGGTGGAACCGACTGAGGTATGGAAACAACAACAGAGGTATCATCCTGATAGGAAGTTTGATTCGCAACACTAGAGGGTTTTCCATGTAAATCCCAACAAAAGTCAACAGAGTGCCCTCCACGGCCATAATAAGTACAGGAACGAGGTCCACTACGGCCTCCACAACCACCCGTACGATGTCCACTACGGCCACCACGATGACCATCACTATGACTACTAGAAACTACAAGAGCTGAGCGATTAATAGGGACACCCTGATTGATGCTTGAATTAGATAAAATAGCACGCTGTACGCGCGAGAAAACCTAAAGTAGTGAGGGAAGACTAGAACTACCCAAAATCTGAGAACGAATAGTCTCATATTCAGGTTTCAGTTCGACCAAAAATCTAACAACATTCATGTCCTCATGTTTTTGTCAAACTGCTGCATTAATAGTAAACGGATGGTAGGTCTTTATTTCCTCACAGACTCTCCGAACTTGAGAATAATAATCCTCAATGCTCAGAGTACTCTGTTCTAGTCGAAAATACTCCTTGCACACCTCATAAGCTCGGATAAAATTACCGGTACCAGAATACATAGTGGCCAACTGATCCTATATCTCATTAATAGTGTCAAGATAGAGCAACGTAGAACTAATACTAGGCTCAATATTATTCAATAATAAAGAAATAATTTGAGCGTCCTCTTGTTCCCACTGATCATACCCAGGAGTATCTTCCTTGGGTTTCAGGTTCACCAAATACTTCTTAAAACCTTTGCCTCGAAGGAAAACTTGAGCAGATCGGGACCATAAAATATAGTTGGTCCCATTAAGTTTAACAAAGGTCATGGGACCATTGATAATAGTCGGAGGAGTAGAGGTAGATGACAAAGATGGAGTAAGGGACCTGATATCTTGCTTGGGGTCCATAGTAGTGCAACAATGGAGGAAAGGGGGCTACTAGAATACTGAACCAGACCGGATGGACCACATGGACCACTGAACCGGGTTGAAAGAAGGGGCTGGACCACTAAACCAGGATGAAAGAAGGGGTTGGACCATTGAACCGGGATGAAAGAAGGGGATGGACCACTGAATCGAGCTTGAAGGATGGGCTGGACCACTGAACCAGGCTGAAAATAGGGGCTGGACTGCTGAACCAGACCGATTTAGCTCTCTGGACCATTGAACCGGATTGATTTAGCTCTCTAGACCGCTGAACCGGACCGGTTTAGCTCTCTGGACCGCTGAACCGGACTAAACCGGGATTGGACCCTCTTTTGTTTTTTTTTTTAAAAATAAAACCCTGGTTTGACCCTATCCGAACCCGTGAAGCTTCTACTCCTGTTTGTCTTCTTCTTCGAAGATTAGGTTTCAGTAAACCCTAATCTTCGGCTGTGCTTCACCACCACGACACACCACCAAGGCGAGGGTTCTCTCTTCTTCGCGACTAGGATTTCAGTAACCTGGTCAATCGACTACACAATCACCACCGCAAGATAGTCACACATGACGATGATACAACACAAACCAACGTCGACTCACAACCGTCGACTGCCACCACCACGACAACAACACCACAATAGACCACCACCGACAACACCACCACAACGACAGAATACCGAATGACGGCAAACAACGACACCACCACAGCAACGACAACACTGCCACAACAATGACTGTGCCACCACCACAACAGTGGCTTTGAGCAACAATACCACCACCATAGTAGTAACAATAAATTTATTTAGAATATATTTAGGATCGTAAATACTCTGATACCATGTTAAGTGTAAAGGATTAACATAGTATATTGAAGAGAAACAAAGAGGTCAAAAGCTTGACCTAGTTCTTATATATCATTGTATTTATAGTTAACTTACAATACTAAGAATTACACATATTATCCTAACACTATTAATAATTTACACATACTACCCGAATACTCTTAACAATTATTATCTCAAGCATGACCCAAACTTACTTCCAAGTTTTTCCTCGCTCTACAAATCAAAAGTAAACGGGAGTTCAGGTTAGTTTCATTGTCTCTACATTATTATGTTGAACCTAATAAATTATATGCACATAAGGGTGTTCTATACACCCAACATGTCATGTTTCTCCCTAAATACATTGTACGACAAACTTTACTTTATCTCCTTGTGGCATACCTGAAATGAACTTTACCTCCCTGAAATTTAAAAATGTCCACATAACCCTCACATACTTTGTGGACTAAAATACATTCAACAATGTCAAATGCAATATTTTTGCATATATTGATTCATGATTGTAATGTGATTTTTATTATATGAAAGTTTGATTAATTATATGTTTATGTTACAGGTTAAAATTCTTCAAGGGTCGTCATATTTCTAAAAGAAACTTTGTCCAATTATTTTTTAATTTGATGATCCCAGATTTATTCTTATTTTGTGGAGAACGATTTTTAGAGATATCCCTATGAACACACTTTGCATGTCAAAACTAATTCTTAAGGAGATATTATTATTGTGTGCTTTTATGGTGGATGATCTTATTTTCACAAGGAATAATCTGAAAATAATTGAGAAATTCAGGGAGGCAAATAATTTCTCAATTTGAGATGATTAATATGGGTTTGATGTCCTATTTTCTTGGATTGAGGTTAATCAGATAAATAATGAGATTTTTATTTTCCAACAGAAGTATGCTAGGGATATCCGTAAACGTTTCAGAATGGATTATTGTAATCCTATTTTGACTCCGGTTGAAGAAAGATTGAAATTGGGAAAAGATGAAAATGGTGAGTTGGTGAATCGCACATATTTCAAAAGGTTGGTGGGAAGTTTACGTTATTTGACTTCCACTAGAACTGATATTATTTTTGGAGTTGGTCTTATCAGCAGATATATAGAGTCTCCACGCCAATCCCACTTGCAAGTTGCTAAAAAGATTTTGAGGTTTGTTAAAGGTACCCAGAATGATGGTATTTTTTATTCTCATGTTGGTTCTTGTGAACTTGTAGGGTTTAAAGATAGTGATTGGGGAGGTAAAGTAGAAAAAGCAAAAAGTACTTTCAAATTGGTTCATGAATTTTTTTCTGGTCTTCAAAGAAACAACAAGGTTGTTGACTTATCTACCACTGAAGCAGAGTATAATGCAGTTACTAGTAGTACTACACAGGCAATGTGGTTACGTCGTATGCTTGGATTTTTACAACATGCACATAAAATTCCTTCAAAGATTTTATGTGACAACAAGTCAGCTATTGTTTTGTCAAAGAATCCAGTTTTCATGGGAGGACCAAACATATTCATGTGAATGATGGGAATGATCAAGATTGAAGAGTTTGGTTTAAGGGAGGCTGTTAGAGTTTGACCAAACTCTCCAAGTATTTTATTCCTTATTTATTTGGTATTAGTTTTTAATTAGATTTTTAATGAATTTAAGAGTTTCGACCCATAAAATATTCTAGTTAATTTGGTGTAGTATAATCAACGTTATAATATGATTATAGTTTTTTAATAGGTTACCTTTACTTATAATTGAAAGCAAGGGCGGAGCTACATTGGGAGGAGGGTGGACACTTGCCCCCTGAGTTTTTGAATCCTTTTATTTATGTATTATTAAGGGATGAAGTTTGGCTATTTTGATACTTTTGTCTCCCTTGATTTTTTGAAATACTTACAACTGTTCTAACTTATTTTTAATTTTTGGCAAGTTAGTGGCCCATTGCCCTTTCCCCCACCAAAAAAAAAATTCAATATTTTAGTTTTTGGATTGAGTAAATCAACAAAATAAATGATGATTTCAACTAGTTTTCGCAATATAAAATGAATAATAATTTTGTCATGAATAATGTGGTTTTGTACATTGAAGAGAATTTCTAAAAATTTAGTTTATCATCAATACATTATAGACAAATTTTGAGTTTTGAAATAATATTGTATTCTACTTTAGTATGTGATTGAATTGAAATGTAATACTATAAGTTATTTTATGGTTTATTGTTCATATTTTCTTTAAGTTAAATAGAAACTGATTTTATTGTTTTAATAATAATCTAGTGTTGAATCCTAAAATATTTTTTCATGCTTGGAAATATTTTGTATAAACTGGTGATTTTTTTTTTTGAAATTGTTTGTCCCCTCTAATGCAAAATCCTAGCTCTGCCCCTGATTGTAATGAGTTTTGGCAGCAGCATTGTTGGAGAATTTATTTGAGTTTGACGTTGGCTTTAGCGTCTTCGTCAATTTTATTCTTTTCATTATTTTACCACCAGCATCATCTTCTTTAATTTTTTCTTTGATTAAATAATTGTGTATTTGAGTGTTTAATATTATTTTGACATCCATGATTTGTATTTTAGATTATCTTCAGGAACTCTTCTGAATTAATTTTATCAGAAAATCCATAAGAAAGAAGGTAATTACACTTTGACCGCATAAACTATGGATTCAATTTTAATTTGTTCCTTAAATTGTTGAATTTTTTACACTGCCTCTTCTCAACTACTTGAATTATTTTACACTATCCAATCGCAATTGCCCATTAATTTTTTAAGCGGAAACTACTAACGGGTAAAGGCAAAGTAAAAATATTACATAGTTTAAGAACAAAATAAAATAACTCTCTATTAAATAAATAACAGATGTTAATAATTAAAATAATATAAAACTAATCACATAATTGAGAATACAGTAACATTATAATTGAGAAGGAATATAAAAAAGAGTCATAATTGCAGGAGTCAAAGTGTAATTTACCCTTGAGGGGAATGTAAAAAAAAAGAGTTATAATTGAAGGAGTGAAAGTGTAATTTACCCTTGGGCTGAAAATTCTGCCTCTGTGGCTTGCTCTTCTAGAAAGATTCGACTAACCCTAATTGGCATTACCAGGAACATTCCAGTGGGACCCTGTTGACTTGATTCTGTGTATTTATGAGGGAGTTGAAATTTCAACTAATTAGTGCAAGGTGCATATGAGAGTGACACGAACCCGACAAGAGCTGTGTAATATTTTAGTGGGACCCATCTAACTTATGGCGTTGCCAAAAATAGAGACACCTAGTTATGGTTCATTCCTATTATTACTTGACTTATTCTTAGAATTAGGTTAATCTATAATTGTAAAAACAAAATATTTGCTACATTTGGACACTTGATATATTTGCAACAATATTTTATGAACAAACGATATTGCTATTGCTTCGTTTTGTAAGATTGAAGGTATAATTTAACAATTTTAATCTTTCAATATATAAATTAAATTTTTTTTAAAAATTAGGATCTAAATTTATGATGCTTTCTCCTTTCTGCTTTCATACTAATCAAAAGTGTATTGGCTCGTGTCTCTTTCTTGTTCATGCGTCTGATAGTTGAGTCTGTTATTTAATAATTAAGATCTTTTAGGTTTAATCTCTTCCCACGCTTTTTAAGGATTAACCACCCTTATTTCTTTGGGAACATGTTCGAAGACAGCTCAACTATAGTGGTCAATCCCTGAATTCGAAAAAGTGATCGGTGAAAATTTGAACACCTTTATACTAAAAAAATAAAAATAAAAATAAATCCAACTTATGTTTGCCTTTCTTCTTTGTCTCAAAAAAATTGAGCTTGACATTGAGACGACCGGTATCTTTTCTGGCTGGCATAATCATTCTTACCCAAAAAAAATATTGTTGGGAAAAAAAAAATACTCCTAGTCTACAATACTCTTCTTGTAATCTGTTCAAAACTTTGTAATCAAGTATGTGTTTGCTTTATGGGATTGTTTGGTTATTAGGAGCAATGATCTCACCACGTGGCAACCCATTGACTGTGCATAGCCAAGAAAATTTTCCATTAAAGGGGATGTATCTTCAATGATAGCGATATATACACAACCGGACCTAATCCAAATAGCATTTTCCGTCCAATAATGATGACGTCTCAGACGACTATATATATATACATATATAAACTTTTTTTTTAGGAAAAAGAGATGGGGACTATATAAAAGTCCCTTCAAAATCCTAAGCCCTCACAAATACAAACACACACAATGTGTACTCACTACTGAGACACTTTTCGAGTGTTTCTCTTGTTTCCTTTTCCCCAAATGTTTACACATTACAAAGAATCATTCAGTTTTTATGTGTTTTAGGGGTTTGGACCTTCGACAATTAATGGAAGGCTATGTACTTTGTTTCGAAAAGAAGCTCTCAGCAACAGACGTTTCACGTAACCTGGAGATACCAAAGTCGGCGCTTGACTTACCTCCTGGAAATGAGATCATGTATGTACTGGACCCAAATGGAGAGACCACCTGGGAGTTCATATGTTCGACAAGGAACAGCAGTCGACGCGCGATGACATATCAGTGGATGAATTTTTCGGAGAAGAAGAAACTTATGCCCGATGACGTACTCCGATTCTATCGGTCGACTAATGGAGATGGGTATTTGATGGAGCTCCAACGCCGTAGCATCCGACTATTTGGGGTGACCATATACATCAACTGAACTTCGACATATACATATCAGAGGAGGTTATATGTTGTTTCCTTTTTTGTCGGGGCGTTATGTTTTTGTAGTGTTCTTTTCGTTAATTTTTGAGCTGAAGAAAAGTGTGGTGGTTGTGTTGTATAATTAAGTGGTAGGTAGTTCTGGTGATGGTGGTGTACAATTCAGTGGTGCATAGTGGTGGTCAGGGTGGTGTACAATCCAGTGGTTGGTACTAGGGGTGGTGTACAATCCAGTGGTGGTGGTGGTGGACAATTCAGCGGTGGGTAGTTGTGGAGGTGGTGGCGTAATTAATCCAGCGGTGGTGGCGTACAATCTAGTGGTGATGGTGGTGGTGATAGTGATGGTGGCGACGGTGATTGTGATAGTGAAGGTGACGATGGTGATGGTGGGTTGAGGTGATGGTTTCATGGTGACAATGAGGGTGGTGGTAGGTTGTAATGGTGGTAATGATGTTAGTGGTGTACAACAATTCAGAGGTGGTAGTGGTGGCGTACAATCCAATGATCCTGGGTTGTGGTGGTGGTACCGTGGCGGTGAACAATTCAGAGCTGGGTAGTGGTGGACTTGGTGGCCTACAATCTTGGTGATGGTGATGGTGATGGTGATGGTGATGGTGGTAATGGTGATTGTAGGTTGTGGTGATGGTAATGGTGGTGTACAATCCAGTGGTGGGTGGTGGTGGTTTACAATTAAGAGGTGGACATGGTGGGGTACAATCTAATGGTGGTGATAGTGATTATGGGTTTTGGTGGTGATGGTGGTGGCAGTGGTGTACAATTCAGTGGTGATGGCGATGGTTGTGGTGGTGATGGCGATGATTGTGGTGGTGATAGTGATCTGGGTTGTGGTGGTGGTGTAGAATTCAGTGGTGGGTAGTAGGTAGTGATGGCGGTGGTGTACATTCAATTGGAAGGAGAAAGTCAAAAAAATTGGAAGTGTGTGATTTTTTTTTTTTACCACGTCTATAATGTGGGGTCCACATGCCAAAATCACTTTTAGATTGGTCTCAAACCCTCGCCTGTTCGGTCATCTTCTCCGACGCCGGTCGTCGTCCTCATCATCAACCACTACTTCAAAATTCCGTTAAAGCAGTCATGGGTCTTGCCCAAAAATATTCTGTTCTTGTAATCTGTTCAAAACATTGTAATCAAGTATGTGTTTGTTTTATATAGGATTGTTTGGGTATTAGGAGCAATGATCTCACCAAGAACACAAGAATACAGCCAAACCGGGGCAAATAAAAAAAAACCTGATACAGGTATCATTCCAATTCAATCCAAAAAGCAAGTCTATTTCATCAAAATTGACTTACAATATCAAGCAATACAAGGGGATACTCATCCGAGTTTTTTTCCAGCAAGAAACAAACCAAAAAAAACAGCCTTCTAAGACCCAAGAATGGAGCTGCAGCTCCTTCCCCACACAGTACTGCACCAAATCTGTTATTTTTTTCTGGGCAGCAACTCTCACTTTTCTTCTCTTTTTCTGTCTCTCTCTCTCCGGTAGAGAACTCCAACAGCTGTTTAAGACCAAGCTCAAGCAAGTTGCTGGGATCCACCAATCAAAAGACACAAAAATAATCTAATTGCTACTAAGGACAAAGAAACTCATAAATAATAAAGACAACCCGAAAGAGAATATTTGTTTTGCAAGCAGGCTCTTTGCATCCGACTCTTTTGGAGTGACCACAGACATCAGCAGAAGTTGGATCTATACATACCATCAGAGGAGGAGGAGGTGTTTTTAGCGTACCCACGAATGAATCTTGATTATATCAATAAATTTCCTTTGAAATCTTGTCTGCCCTTTTTGAGTTCGACTGTTTTAAGAGTGTTATCTTCGTTATATTTTGAATCTTTGATTTTAACAATAGTTTGTGGTGGTGTACAATTCAGTGGTAATTGTGGTGATGTGCACTTCAGTTAAGGACGGAGTCAGGAATTTTAGTCTTTAATTATGCGCTTTATTTTTTTTTTAATCAATCGCATTATATATTTATATTTATTATATTATACTTGATACATAAAGTCCATTTAACATAAAAACATGCCAAAAAAAATGTATATTGTCAGGGGCGAAACCATGAATGTCTCTGAGAGGGACAAAATATAACTGCTATAAAAAACTATTTAACCGAAATTGATACAAAAAAATTCAGTTCAAGAATAACAAAAAAGTAAGAATCAAAACAAAATTATTATAAAATAGTAAATTCAATTTTTATTTAGCCCAAACAAAATCCTAACAAAAAGACAAAAAAAAATTAGTACATTTTAACCTAATTATATATTTCAAGAAAATAAAAAAAATTAAAATCTCTAAAATTTTGTATATGAATTAAATATAAATTAATTTTTTACTAATTTTTTATCAATGCGCACATCACAAGTTCGTAGTAAAACTATTCTTTATTTAGTTGCAAAATTTGGTTGAGATGATTATCATCTTATAGAGAAATTCTCTATTCGAAATAGTTTGAAATATTTTTGGTTTATAACTATTTGTCTTTTGTATACAATCGTATTTTATTAGGTTATAAACTACTATTACTTAAAAAATTGTAAATGAGAACTAAAAATTATTTTTAAAAAATAACGAACGTTGTGTTAGATAAATAGAAATATTGTACATTCGTCAATATACAAATAGATCATTGATCAATCCAAAATTAACATATTTATTTTAGAGAGTTAGTGACTCACTAATTTATTGAAAAAAAAAAGGCTCATTGAAATTTTTAAAAATTTAAGGGGCAAATATAATGTATAAAATAATTTTATGGGTTCTCTTCTAAGGTAGTCCAAAGTGAGGTGGGGAAGTGCCCACTCTAATCCCCATGCGGCTCTGCCCATGACTTGAGTGGTGGGTGGTGGTGGATAAGGAGATGGTTTTAACCAATTAGATATTTCGATTCTCTTTTATGAAAAAAAATTATTTCTCTCGATTTAGGTTATTTTCACCCAAAAAAAATTCTTTTATTATCCTCCATTACACTTTTGATTACCATAACGACCAACGACTCGTATTTTTTCTGTATTTTTTCCTTTGTTATATTCTTCCTTGTTAGTTTCTCTTTCATTGATGTACTATGTTAGGCTTATTTATAACCATGAGGCAGAAGAACCTAATCATACTCTACTCTCAATATATTCTTATTTGTCAGCTTTTCTTTCTTAATCCAGTATAGTAGGCTTGTCACAAAAGGTTTATCCTTCGTCCAATATCAATATCTACTTGACCATTTTCTTTTCTTGTTTGATACATAAAAAAAATAATTTATATCCGCAAACTATATGTTTTATATAACTCACATTAGTTTTAATAATTTGATTACATACTTATCAACGAAAGTCTCACCACACCCAAGGGTCATATTTATAATATTATAGTTAAATACACTCAAATGATCTATAAATTTTAGTTCAAATACAATCACATTAGTCTAAACAATTTCACTATCTCCTAAAACAAATGCTCTGACTATCTTGCAAGAGGGGGCATATCACTAGTTGCAGTGGAACGGCAAGCAATTTGAATGTTCAAGTCCTGAGTAGGAGATATGTTCAAGTCCTTAGTAGCCTTGAGTTTAAATATTGACAACCCCTTAAGGTTAGACCATGAGAGATTTATCTCTTATGAATACCCTCATGTCAGCATGAATTACCTACTTTTGACCAGACCAAGGAGAACTGCACATAAAATTAATCTCTTTCCCGTTGACAACCTCCACCTATATACCCCAGTTCCACCACCACCACCACCGCTAAATATCATAGCCCTATCACCATCACTACAATTCCACCGATTTAAGCCTCCAACAAACATTCTATACCTCCTTCTGTCCTCAATCCCCCCTCCCCCACATTTTTTTAAACAATCAGGAGGTCAAGTCAACAAATACACACATTGATTTATAGCAACAAAATAGCTAGAAGGAGGAAGTTGGTTATGTGACATGGACGTCTAGGCTAGCCCCTAACTCGGTGGATTGGTCGGTTACTTGGCCAACCTATCAGATAATGAGATTCTTGATCGAATTTCCAATCAAATTTCTCATTTAAACCTCAGAAACAATAGCTTCTTTTCAGTTTTTTTTTCAATATCTTTGCATATCTTGGAGGTTAAGAAAAGGGCTAAAGTCAAATAAGGTGGCTGACTCGCATACAAGGAAGGTAACTATTTCTATTGGTTGAAATGATGTTACATGTCAATGAAGATAAGGGCTAAACCACTTGCAAAGTGAGGTGGCTGTAGAGGCCAATATAAAGGCTCAAAATGTGCTCCCAGAAAGTGAGTCTTGAACTTCAAAGAGAGAGAGAGCCACAAGAGCTCCAAGAAGAGAGAGGGATGAGCTCCAACCCAAATCCGGAGCCATTAACGTGGCCAGGTTAGCAGCCAGAAGATTAATTTGTTGTTTTTTGAATAAAAGATGTAGGGTTCATGGATCTCAAATTCTAACACCATCAAAGTCTCAAAGGCCCCACCCTCCTCCTAGAAATTAAATTTTCTTTGCTTGAATGAACGGTGTTTTTGGAGCTTTGATAACTGTATATTTTCTTCATCCACCATCACCATTGTACAAATTGTTCTTTCTTTTCTTTTTCTTTTTTAATTTTACCTTCAACACGGAATTTATTTTGTAAGTATGATTTAAATTTGTTAAGTATAATTTAAATTAATAGTTGACTTAAATTTGTTACTATTGGTCATTGTGATTTAGTGATTGAGAGAAAAGTTTTGACCGAAAGGTTATGATGGTTTAACATTTGTTGGAAAATAAACTTGTTTGAGAGTTTATTATATTATTAAGGTGTGTTCTTTTGGTGTGTATTAGTGAACAAGAAAATATGCAAGTAGTGGAAAATAATATTATTATTGGGTGTTAGTTTTCTAAGTAATGATGTCTTCGTGTTTTAGCAGTTACAAGAGTTAGTGGGTGCAGTGGTATGTGAATGTAATGCTATAAGTTATATGTATGACCCATACAAATAGGACACAGTATAGTGTTAGAAGTAAGTAGAGTTGAATAGAAGTTGAAGAGTCTGAGTTGAGTATATGTTTTCTAATCAACTTATATGAAAATTATTTTTTCTCTTAGTGCCCATATCCTCCTCTACTTTTTTCTGTTTTATTTCTAGTCATCTTGACTCCAATAAAGTGATATCGGAGCAATTTTTCAACCGAAGTAACATTGGAGTAATTTTAAAAAATTGGCATTAGAGTCAAATTCACGATCTTGGAAGTCTAGACAACTCTCAATCAGAGCTAACTTTCGATCCTAGAAATATAAATAGCTAATTTTTAGAGACAATACTATCTTTGAAGTCTTGATAGATCGTCGCGATTTTGACGATCATGGAAGATTCACCAAATATGTATTTTTTGTGTGAAAATATGATGTTCTCTAATTACAAAAGAAGAAAGAGTAATCTTCTTTCTTATCTCAAAGCATATGATTTATGGAATGTGATTGAAAAAAGCCAATGAATGGTTTGCCTAGAAGAATCCGAGAGAAGAAAGAGGAAAAGACACTCAGAGTTATTAATAAGGAGATTCATCCCGAGATTTGAAAACTTGTAGAAGATACAAATTCTTCAAATTATGTTTGGAAGTTGATTGAGAGTATTATCTCCAAACATGAAGGTGAGTTTTTATCCAATGAGTATTGATTTCAATGCTTTGAAAAAGATGAATATGTAAAAGAAGACTGTGATTTTGAAGACACACTAATGGAGGATCAAGAAGAGCATCATCTTGATGAAGTGAAAGAAATTAAAAAAGTTAAAGCTAAAGTTGATGTTCAAGATACTAGAGAGGAAAGTTGATGTTCAAGTAACTAGAGAGGATGAAGAAAACGATGAAGTTGAAGAAGCAACTAAAGAAATGGAAGAAAAAGAAGTTTACGGCGAAGTTGAAACAAAAGTGAAAGAAATTGAAGAGATTGCGAGAAAGGAAGATGAAATTAAAGATCTTGTCATGGTAAAAGATGGTGAGACGAAATTCTACGAATTAGTTTCTAAAGATACTTTTTCAACGAAGCATGAAAGTGGAGATTTATCTCATCAAAATTTTCAAGAATTATGTTCATGGTGATAAATTTCTTGAAAATTACACTAATTGCTAATTACAACTTGATGTGGAGAACATTTTTTGTGACATAGGTTGGGTGAACATGAAAGAATTTTTCGATCCAAGAGAGATAACCCAAGACAAATTCAAGAAGTTTTCATAAAAAAAGGTATATGCACAAGGTCCAAGAAAAAAATTGGTAAAATAAAGATGATTTGCAATTTTAAGAAAATTCATCATAAACCTTATAAGACTGCAAAGAAGATGGTTTTGAAGATTCTTGCAATTGAAAGAGTTGATACTCAATTCATGAAATTTGTAATAATTCCACGAAATCTCTCTATTATGAAGTGAGTTGCACGATAAGAACTTGGAGGTGCAAAATCAAGTTTAAGAAGGAGTGTTGAAAAAATAAACTTATTTTAGAGAGTTTATTATATTATTTGGTATGTATTAGTGGGGCAAGAAATATGTAAGTGCTGAAAGACAATATTATTAGTGGGTGTTAATTCCCGCTAATAAAAGACAATAAAAGACAATGTAAGTAATGGTGTCTTAATATTTTAGGAGTTATAAGAGTTAATGAGTGTAGTGGTGTGTGAATGTAATGCTATGAGTTATATGTATGATCTATATAAATAAGGCATGTAGTATAGCTTTAGAAGTAAATAGAATTGAGTAGCTTTGGAGAACAAAATTGACTGGTTTGTTTTTGGACTCTGGAGGGAAAAAAATTTACTGTACAAAATTTATCAAAACGTCGACGTTTGGACTAACGTGCTGTTTTTTATTCTTGACTGATTCAAACTTGATGTTCTCTGTCTCTCTCTCATACACATTATACACACACAGACACAAAATGGTGAGTACTTTGTTTTCCTTTGGAAGAAGTGGTGAGGAACCCCCTCAGAGTTATCAAAGGTGTGTAAAAGACTAAAAGCAAGAAGTAGAGGGTGCTTTGTTGAGGGGAATATATATATATATATATATATATATATATATAGACACACACACACATGTATAATAATCAAATTAGGTGGGAGAGGTGACTTGATAAATTTTTTCTCTTAGGTGGTGTTTGGATGGTGGGATTTAGAGGGATTATAGATGGGATTAGGTTAAAATCCTGGAATGGCCCACTTAATCCCAAGTTTGGTTGGAAAATTTGGAATCCTCTCCTCGTGGGATTCAAAAACTCGGCATGCTCTACGGTTGGACTTGAATCCTGGTCAGAGGGGATTATCTGAACCCATGGCCATGGAGGGATTGAAAACCTAGTGAAGGGATTCCTTGAAAAATTACCTAATACACCCTGAAATAGTGGGCTTTTGCTAGGTTTTGGTATTCCTTGGAAAATTACAAAATCTTCTGCTCGAATTTAATGGTGTACAAAGATACAAAGCTCAAATGTACAGATGGCGATAAAGCTTCACTACTAGACATAACTCACTGAAGTCCTTGAACTTCATGGGTCACAAAGGCGTCTTTAAAATGAAGTTGTCTGAGCTTTCTCAGCTTCAAACAACTCCCATGGCGAAGCACAATGGTCGAGGCAAAGCGTCGTCGTTTCTCTCCGATAGCTTTCTCTTTGGCGGTGGAGCTATGGTGGCTCTTCTAGTTGTTTGGACTCTCCGGTCCTTCTTTAGCCCAACTCTTGACCCTAACACCACTTTCTCCACTATAGATAGTGAACCCAAATAATTGAAGAAACCGCACGACTGTCTGGAATCGAAGAGTAAAGTTGCAAAATGTGTAATGAAAAATTCTAAAGTAATAAATTACACTATCATCCCCTTAACTATGTTCCACTCTCACATTTTTCCTTGACATGCCACATTTTCACGTTGTACAAATTTTTTTTTTCAACGGTCAAGATGTTCATGCAAATTTAAACAATTAAGTTTTATTTTTAAATACACAACTTCTACTTTTCTATAAATAAACAAATAACGACTTAAGCTTGAGTGGTATCAATATGTGTATTGTTTTGTGTTGGGAATTTTTTTTTTTTTCATGATGCATATGATTTTTGTGATTAAAAGTGTATTGTACAAATTTAATTAAATAACTAAACAAAATATTTATTGGTATATTTTGTACAAATGCGTAATTTATAAATTCATATGTTTTGTTGTAAAAAAAAACAATACTAATGGATTGAACTTTTTTTTTCATTCCATTCTAAACATGGTACAGGATTGGATCACATTGTTTTACACAATGGTGAAATGGTCATTTTAGTTTATTTTATCTTCACATGTTAAGAGGGCCCACAAAATAAATTAAACCTATCCAAAGATGGGATAGGATTTGAATTCCATCTTTATAATCCTCAAATCCGGATCACTTTACATTGGGGTGGATTGGGTTGGGATTCAAATCCAATCCAATCCTTCCATGGTGATCCAAACAGCACCTTACTCTCTTTTTATCTTAGAATTTAAAATTTTTTAATTTAAAACTTAAACCTCTCTCAAATCAAACGTTGACATGTGTTATTGATAATTATCCACCAACTCTTCAATAACTAGCCATTATTTTTTAAAACTTTTCAAAATAAACACTTTTTATCACCAAAAAAAATTATTTAATTAACTTTTTAAGTAACAAAATTTAAAAAACAACTAATCATAATCCCGTGCATCGCACGGGTGGGCTACTAGTAGTATGTTTTTATATATATAATAAAGTAATTTATAATTCAAAATTCAAAAGATAAACAAAATGACTTTTGCTATTCGCGATTGAAATCATTTTAAATTTTACTTTAAAGTTAATCTAACGATTAATATTAATACCATAAATTAATAGGAAAAATAGGTCCCTAAATGTATGTTTGGAATGATTTTTTAAAAGTACTTTTAAAAATTATTTTTTATAAGTACTTTAAAAAAATAATAGTATTTGAAACCGCTCTACCACCACCACCGTCACCATCACCATTGCCACCACTAGTAACCGCCACCACCATTGTCGCCGCTACCGCCACCACCACCGTCGTCGCTATCGCCGTCACCACCACCACCACCACCACTGCCCGCCACCACCACCACCACCATCATCGTCGTTGCCACCACCAACACCGCCTCCATCACCACCACAACCATCACCGCCTTCGTCGTCATCACTACCACCTCTACCACGGTCATTTTCATCCACCACAACTATCACAGTGTACTACCACTACCTCTCACCTCAACTACAAAATCGATATTTAATTTTTTTATCTCTTGTTTATGTTTGTGATTTGATTTTAGATATGAATACAAATATATTTATTGTTTACCATTTTTATTATACTGTGCCTTCAGGCACATACAATAACTAATATATATATATATATATATATATATATATATATGGGTAATGCTATTTAGACTTTGACTTAAAAATTTGATCTTATTTATTGATATGATGATATAATTTTTTTAGAATCATGAAGAGCATTACTCTTAAATCATAGCTGCAAACCAGATGTGGCGACAGTGGCCAAAAAGGACACTCAACCACACATGCTTTGCTGTGTTTATTGGCCTCATGAAATTTCATCAACTTTTGGACTGTCAAATATGGTTCACTCAATCTAAATAAAGACAATAAAAATAAGAAAAATATTATGTATCCTAAATATTTAACTCAAATTTTTATCCCAAATCAAGAGAGATCATTGGATGAGTGAATCTCATCAACTTTTTTAAATAGGACCCACTGATCAAATGGTCTCCCTTGATTTAAGATGAAAATTTGAGTTGAATATTTGGAATACATAATGCACGGGATTGATCCTGCAATCGTTTTGAGAGAGCGATCGGACGAATGGTGAACCCTGAAACAATCACAAGGTTAGGAAAAGGGAGCCAGACGTCCACCCGGCTTATCCCCTCCGAAGCTTAAGTCAGTAAGGGAAGAAGGATCTAGCTCAATTCACTCAGTTTGAGGGTTCAATTTTGCGTACCTTTGTTCATTTTTTTGAAGGGTATTTATACCTGGGCTTGAAATGATTGCTCTGACACAGAAGTCCTCCCAGTAGTTAATGCTCTCCAGACTTGTCTAAGCGTAATGATTGATTTTCCACTTGCATTCCCATCTCATCAATGCTCGGCGCCTCGGACCCGACCTCGGGGCCACGCCGAGCAGTCGAGTACCTATGAACGGCGTCTGACACCTATTTCATAGCAGTCGGCGTCTTGAAGGCTATTATTTGCAGGCATGTGCCTGGACTTCTAGCCATTAATGCGCCCATTCTTGGTTGTCAGTCTGAGTCGTGGTAGGTACAGAGGCTCATTAAATGCCCTGTCTTAGTCACTTACATCGTCATAAATGCTGGGTCAAATCGCATTAATTGCCTGTCAGAGATTGTACTCGGCTTTGCCAAAAAACCCCTTCTCGGCTTCTGTACTCGGCTTCATTAATGTGCTCGGCCTCATACCTCGGCTTCCCATCACTCGCCTCTTGTCCACGTGTCGCCTTGGGGGTTGCCTATTCTATCATGAGTCCCTTCAACTTGCCCCCCAGCCTTCACTCTTCATGCGGCGTGGGACAGCTGGTGCAAGTGGAGTGGGGGCTTACTGATCATGCCCATTTAACGCGGGGCGGTTACTTGCACGCCTCAAGCCGTATTTTTTCAAATCCCCTAATGATGAGTGTCTTCTCGATTCCCGCTCTCTCGTTCACCTATAAATAGGAGAAATTTCGGCCATTTGAGAACTTTGCAAATCTGAGTTTCCTTCAAGCATTTTACTTTCCGAGCACTGTCCTTCCTTTTCTCGAGAACTCTGCGAAGAACACCCTGTAAGTTCCCTCTGTTCTATCTTCCCATTGTCTCCTTTTTTCTTTTATCTTTACCCATGGCTAGAAGTCGTATGAGTGAGGTGAGGGATCCCCAACCATCCAGGGCTCGCAAGCTCAAGAAAACTGTAGTAAATGAGGACAATATAGGTGCCTTTAGGGCCAAACACCAGATTCTCGAGTCTGTTCTCACCTTCCCATTCAACCTTACATACCATACTAGGGATAGGGGATGTGTTGAAATGATGCCCTTTTACACCAAGGCCATTATGGAAGGGGGCTTGACTTTCCCTCTCCCTCCCCTCGTGCTGAAGCTGTTAATGCAGCTGAAGCTATTCCTCCTTCAATGCGGGGTAAATTTTTTTAGGATAGTCATGGGTGTAGTCGCCCTTAACGCTCGGCTTGGGGTAGACTTGTGGGTAGATGAAATCTTATTCTGCTATGACCTGAGACTAGTCTCGGGGGGAAGGTACTATCTCAAAGCCAGGGACCCTTCGATATACCTGGTCACTCACATGCCCGACTCGGACAAGGGGTACTTCGATGATCTGGTCATGCTCGGCGGAAGTTGGGAGAAGGGGATGGGGCCCGAGTATGACGGATTGTACTGCCCTAAGGTGCCGAGAGATGAAGGTGTGTAGTGTATTAACTGAATTTATTCTCCGCATTATCTGACCTCTGTTTCTAACCTAATTTTTACATTTTGCAGAAGGATACCGGCGTGATTCAGCTCAACCCCTCAGGTGGCAAGTCAAATTTGACGACCTTTTGAAAGTTTGGACGTCCAACCCCTCACACGAGCTAGCCCGAGCAGCTCACGTCCTTCTCGGCTATACCCCATCCTATAGCCGATTATCCCAGATCCCCACACCCTTCGACCCGAGAGTTTGGGAGGACCTCTCCTCCGAAGAAGACGCCGAGAGGACACCTTCAACATCCTCACCAACCGACATGTTCAACATCCCTCCTCTCTCTGCAGCCGAC
>CM042185.1:9732905-9753777 GCA_023539305.1 Ilex asprella
ACTCTTTTACCCTCTAACAACTTTTAAATATCCAAAATACCATGCACTTGAATGAATATTTAGTATAAATATATTTATTTATTATTTGACCTTTAATGTCTCTCTTTTTATTCTCATTATCCATCTTTATCTATATATATCTATACTCCTTATAAATTTATATTTATATTATTACTTATAAAAACCTTTCATTTTCCTAATTAATTTTGTGTACACTTAGTACACTTTTTAGATGGCAATAGATTAAACTTAGAGATATGAATAATAACAATATTAAATTAAAATTTTCACATTCTCTCTCAAATTGAAAGGTTTGAGAAAATCAATAGAATTGAAAGGTTTCAAATCGACGGGCGATAAACATAGGTGGTTGATTTCTTTGTCTTTTGTATGTTCTCTTTTGTCCCATTTACTGTGCACAAAAGGCCAAAGGACTCCTATATACTCCCAAATTATGTGAAATTTCTTTTCTCTCTCCACTTCACCAATCTTTCTCTTTGATTTTGTTTTATCTTTTGAGTGTGATATATTGTATGTCTAGGCATGTGTTTCCGATTATCATTTCCTTCATATTCTAATTGTTATTTTTGCATTTTGATAGCGAAGAACCCCAACATCGAAGCTTCACAACGACGAAAAATTGATGACGAGGAATTCGATGTGAGGTATGTCCAAAGCTGACATGTTCTTAAATTAGTTGTTTAGTGCTAAGTTTGTTTGGATAAAAGTCTTTCCTTTTATTGGAAAACTTTCAAAATCAACGTAAGAAAGATGCACACATACTCTTCCCCTTTTTTAATTTTTCACTGTTCAATTTGATTTTCAATCATTTTGATTGATTGTTGGGGGTTAGATTCTTTGAAGTTAACTTTAGTTTAAGAGAATGGAGGAGCATTAAGCCTAAATAAATGGTTTAACTCTAGTTGAATATTGCCCCCATGCCTGAAATTATACAGCACATGAAGATTTTATGTTGAAACTCTTTAAAATTCTACAATAAACATGATGATGAATTTCAAATGTTCTTTGTTCCAACAAGATGCTGATTTAGTTTGGTTTACAGGTTCCAATTGGAGGATTTTACCGGCTAATTGACGTACCGATGAGTAACTGCATCAATAGTGGCATAAAACATTTTTATACTTATCCAATTAAGCTCTTTCTCCCTCAATTATCACCTTGCTTGCACATACAACTTTGAAAATGGTGTGACTTTTGGGGATGGATTTGTTCAAGGTAAGATGAATTATTAGACCTGTAAACTGATATATCAGTTAGGAATATTTGAAATTCATAATCTGAAGTTGAACTTTATTTTGAGATTGTGGTTCTTTTGTTTCATTATAAAAAAATGTATGTTACGAAATGTTAGGGATATATTTTCTATTAATTTTTTTACTATGCCAATAATTTTGATGGAATTTCCTAATGGCTAAAAGCTGAAATTACACGAGAACAGATTTTGGCTGCCACTCAATCAATAGGAGAAGTAGGAAATATTCATGTTTATTTGAAGTCCCTCTAAACTTTTCTCTGTTTTTCGCAAATGAGGCCGTTGCAGATGTTGAAAATATGATCACGAGAAAATAATTCAAAACTACAAGTGCATTGGGTGTTTTGTTCCATTTTGGTCCGCGGATGAAGTTTCTTAAATACAATGATTTCTGATTTGGCATTCTTGAAGATTAGTTAGTCTCTCTTAATTTGGTCCCAAAATTTTGTCAGCATAGCATTACTGTTAGTTAAAATGGGAGGGTTACATAGATTTTGATGCTTCACATGGTTGCATGCCATAACGGAAATAAATAAGCTAAAAAAGCAAATGCATAGAAGAATATAATGCTAACATTTTGTAAGAATCCATTTTAAAGGGAACACTACAAACTCTCCTAAAAAGCTAACCGTTATCATGTGCCACACCATTAAATAAACTATCTAAGCTGTTTGGAGTGTTTTCAATCCAACTTATCG
Source organism: Ilex asprella (assembly GCA_023539305.1). Taxonomy (NCBI): domain Eukaryota; kingdom Viridiplantae; phylum Streptophyta; class Magnoliopsida; order Aquifoliales; family Aquifoliaceae; genus Ilex; species Ilex asprella. Next base: position 9,734,877 of record CM042185.1, read on the forward strand.
ATTTCTCTAAAATTTTACTTTCAATTCGAATATATAATATACGGTTTAAAAATGCATTTTTTAAGTACAAGTAAAAATGATATTTAAAAAGTCTTACGAAAGAGTACATAAGTTAACATAATAATTCATACCTCTTATTCACTAACTCTATGTTTTCTTCTACCTGTTCCAAACATTGAAAAATAAGACAATGCTTAAAAACAAAAAGTTCACACGAAAATTAAGAAAAGAGAAGCATGTTGCACCAAGAAATTCATTTTAAAATGACCATCCAACCAATAGTCTTTAGCTCCTTGGATCCATGTTTCCTCCTTGCATGCATGGGCACATTCAATTAATCTAATGGCTATTCATTTTGTTTTCTCAAGTACACCATGCATTTTTTTTTTTACCTTCTTCGTTTTCTTAATCCGCTTTCATTTTGACTTTATTTGTGGAAGAATTGCAAGTGTTTGTTCAAAACAAAAAACCCTTATTACCAATCTACTTTATTCTTTTGTCTTCCATGTGAAATAAATTATGCATAGACACTTATGTTATATATATATATATATATATATATATATATATATATACAACTAGTCGATTTAAAAATAGACATGACATAATTTATTGACAGTCCCATATAAAGGTTATATTAGTCTTTTCATGTGAAACCTAACAAAACCTGCCACATCTTTCCTCCTTTTCTAGTGACAATTGCTTTCTTCCTTCATCCAGTCAACTAGGGAATTCTCAACTAATGCTCGAAGAATAGTATTGATTCAGTCACTTTTGAATTCTATGCCTATTCACCTAATGGCTTCATTAAATCTACCTAAGGGGATTATTGGCAAGCTTAATTCTGCAATGACTGATTTTTTTTGGTCTGGACGACAGAATGTCAGAAAAAGACATTGGTGCTTTTAGAAAGCAATCACCATGCCCAAAGAGGAGAGAGGTTTGGGAATTAGATAGTTTGAAGATGTGCAGTATGCTTTTAGAATGAAGCAAGTCTGGCACTTGATGACCTCTACCTCTTTACGGTCTAAGATTTTTGCTTCAAAATTTTTGGGGAATAGACACTTGTTAGCAAATTTAGTTCAAATCCATTCCAAAGGATACATAGAATTGGCACCTTGATTTGAAGTGGTGGTGACAAACACACAGATGTTAGTGGGATCAGAATGCATTGTGGACTTCTGGTGTGATAATTGGCCTGGATTAGGTCCACTTATCCTTAGGAATTCTGTAAAACCTACAGTCTTTGCTAAACTGGCTCAATTATATGTGAATGGTCGTTGCGACTAGGAAGGAGTCCAGCCCACAATGGATGCTCATTTGTTCTAGGAGATTTCTTCTATTCTATTGCAGTTGAATTCAAGACAAGATAAGCTTGTTTGGAAACATTCTTCATTAGGGCATTTCACTGTGAAATCTGCATGGTGCATTTTGCGAACCAAAGGAAATTTTAATGCTCTAGCTGCTACTGTTTGAAAACAACATGTGCCTCCAAGTGCACAGCTTATGGGGTGGAAAATTCTTCAACATTCTTTGCTTATGGATTCTACTTTTCAACACTGAGGGGTAGCTCTAGCTAGTAGGTGTGTGCTTAGCAATATGGATTGTGAAACTATATCCCATATTTTCATTTACTGCAAATATTCTAACTCAAAATGGAATATCCTCTCAACTCATCTGGGATTTCAGCTAATTGCACAGGAAGATCCTTTTACTAGATTTATGAGGTTGGTGAGAGTATTTAGGCATTCTTCGGTCAGTCATGCCATAATGAGAGGAGTAGCACTGTTGGTTTTTTGGCAGATATGGAAAGAAAGATGCAGAAGGTTATTTGATAATCAGAGGTCACCAGCTAATACTTTGGTTAGGATTATCATTCATTTTTTTAAGGTTACAGGTGCATACTAGTTGTCCTAAGGCAATGGATTCAATCCAAGAGTTGGAATTGCTTTAGTCCTTAAATATCTATAACTTTGGTACTTTAAAAATGCAAACATGGTGGATAGCCTGGAAACATCCGGATGAAGACATTCTCAAACTCAATATTGATGGTGCATCAAAGGGGAATCCAGGAATTTATGGAGGAGGGGTTGTCCTTCGAAACTCTGATGGTCAGATGGTTCTGGCAGGTTGTTACTTCTATGGAATATGTACTAATATGGAGGCAGATATTAGAGCATTGTTGAGTGGTCTTCGTTTGACACAAGATTATGGTCTTCAAGATTATTCATTTGTCATTGAGACGGATTCTAAAATTTTGGTAGATATGGTCAAAAAGCAGGTCTAGGTATCTTGGAGACATTGGAAGTTCATTGATCAAATCAACCCTATTCTACAAGGCCTTACTTTTGAAATCCAACATGCCTATCGCAAGGGAAATGCGGTTGCCGATTCATTGGCAAATATAGGGGTCATTGATAGGGAATCTCACAGTTATGATTCAACTAATAACATTCCAGTAGTCATGAGATTTCTTATGCAACAGGATTCAAGGAACATCAAAAGCCTGAGGAAGCGGCTTCAGTGATAGTGGGATTCTAGTATATGATCATATCTTTGAGGCTCTACATACCCCTATCTAATTGCACGGGATAATTCCTGCAATTGATTTGGGGCAGCGATCGAATGGTTGGTGAAACTTGAAACAACCACAAGGATAGCAAAAGGGAGTCAGGAGTCTGTCAGGCTTATCCCCTCCGAAGCTTAAGTCAGTAAGAGTGGGAGGATCAAGCTCAATTCTCTATATTTTTTGGTTTGATATTGAACCTTTGTTCATTTTTCTGAAGGGTATTTATACCTGGACTTGAAATGATTGCTCTGACATAAAGGTCATCTCAGCATTTAATGCCCCTGACACTCGTCCACGCACAATGATTGGTTTTTATCTGGATTAACGTGTCATTAATGCTCGGAGGATAGAATCATCCCTCGGGGCCACGCCGAGAACTCACTGCCACCTCCGAGTACTTGAGTGCCTATGAACAGCGTCTGACACCTACTTCATAGCAGTTGACGTCTAGGGGGTTATCACCCCTAGTTCTGTACTCGGCGTCTCAGCTATTAATGCACCCACTCAGGGTTGTCAGTTTAGGTCTTCGAGTGTGCAGAAACTCATTAAATGTCCTATCTGAGTCACTCACATCTCCATAAATGCTGGGTCACGTCGTATTAATTACTTGTCAGAGGTTGTACTCGACTTTACGAAAACATCTCTCCTCAGCTTCACTATCCTCCTTGGCTCCAAAACTCGGCTTTTCATCATCCATACCTGTACACCTGTCGCCTTGGAGGCTGCTAAGCCGCCTTGAGTCCCTTCAACTGCCCCCAGCCTCCACTCTTTTTGCGGTGTGGAACAGGTGGCGCAAGGAGAGTGGAGGCTTACCGAACACGCCTATTTAAATAAGGACGTTACTTACACGTCTTAAGCCGCCCTTTTCAAATTCTCTAATGATGAGTGTCTTCTCAATTCCCACTCTCCCATTCGCTTAAAAATAGGGAAAGTCTTGGTCATTTGAGAACTTTGCAACTTCGAATTTTCTTCAAGCAATTAGCTCCCGAGCAAACTTGCTTCTTCCCCCGAGAACTCCTACACGAAGAGCTACTCTGTAAGTACTTTTCTCATTATTTTTTTCCCTTCTTTTCTTCTCCCATTGTCTTCACTCATGGCCAAAAATCGTAGAGGTGAGGTGAGGGACCCTCCACCACCCAGAACCCATAAGTTAAAGAAGACCGTAGTGAACGAGGACAACATAGACGCTTTTAGAGCCAAATACCAGATCCCCGAGCGTGTATTCACCTTCCCTTTCCACCCCACACGTCACAGTAGGGACCAAAGGTGTGTAAAAATGATGCCCTTTTACACCAAGGCCATCATGGAAAGGGGTTGACCTTTCCTCTTCCTCCTCTTGTGCTGAAGTTGTTAATGCAGCTACGGTTGTTCCCCCTTCAGTGCGGGGTGAACTTTTTTAGGATAGTCATGGGTGTAATTGCCCTTAATGCTCGGCTTAGGGTAGACTTAGGGGTAGATGAGATCTTATTCTGCTATGACCTAAGGCTAGTCGCCGGAGGAAGGTATTACCTCAAAGCCAGGGACCCCTCAATGTACCTGGTCACGCACTTGTCAGACTCGGACAAGAGGTACTTTGATGATCTGATCATGCTCGGTGGAAGCTGGGAGAAAGGGACAGGGCCCGAGTATGACGAATTGTACTGCCCAAAAGTGCCTAGAGATGAAGGTGTGTTGTGCACAAACTGAAATTTGCTCGGCATATTATAACTTCTATTTCTAACCTTGCCTCTCATTCTTGCAGAAGGATATCGGCACGATTCTGCTCAACCTTTGAGGTCACGGGTCAGATTTGAAGACTTGTTGAAAGTTTGGTCCTCCGACCCATCCAACGAGTACGCCCGAGCAACTCACGCCCTACTCGGCTATACTCTATCCTACAATTGGTTCTCCCAGATTCCTCCACCGTTCGATCCTAGACGTTGGGAGGACATTTCTTCATCAGAGTCAGACGCTGAGAGAACCCCTTCTTCATCTGCACCTTCCCAACAGAAGTCATGTTCAACATTCCACCTCTCTTCGCCGCTGATATTAAAGAAGCTGCTTCTCGGCGGAGGAACAGGTTTTCGGGGTTGGGAGGATCCCCGAGCACGACCTCCATCATCCCCACACCATCTTTGCCAAGGTAGGATGTACCTCCCCCTCCATCGCGCCATCAACAATCTGGGCACTCCACTGCTCCTTCAGCGGACTTGCCTCCAATTCCTCAAGTCTCTCCCCCCGAGACTCAGCAGAGGGGAAAAAGGGCACGGGACCCTGAGTGTTCTGAAGAGGCCCGACCCTCGGAAGAGCGTCGAAAAAAACACTGCCATGACACCCTGGGACCATCCACCTCCGCCAAGTGGGTGGCTCAAGCTGAGACCCGAAGGGGGCGCCCTGTCCTGGAGGCGGACTCCATCATGCAGGACCAGGAGGTGGCATTCGCCGTGGCAGGGACTCTCCAGTTTGCCACCGACATGAGGGTCCACGAAACCCTGCCTGATAACCGACTCCTCCTGAGTGTTCTCCATAGCAACATGGTGGTAAGTGTTGTCTTTTTAATCCTGATCCATGTTCTCGGTATTTATCTGACTGGTTTTCTTTTCTTCTTCTAGGCCTGTCAGTAGATGGGGGTCATCATCAACCGCTTCTGGGAGCACAAGCAGGCTGCGAGGAACGATGAGCGGGCAACGAAAGCCAAAGACGAATTCATCAAGGGGGTGAAAGCGACCCTCACCGATCAGACTAAACATAACGTCGAGCTCATCCACTAGCGCGACGCCCTGGACATTGAATTGTAGAAGGCCAAGTAGAGTAAGGCTGTGGCGATGAAGAAGGTAGAAGAGTATGAGCTCCGGGTCTCGGCTGTCGAGAACAAGGTCCAGGACTCCGAGGGCATTATCAATGACCTAACCACCCGAGTGAACACCCTGACGGCAGAAAAGGCAGGGGAGGACCAGAGGCTGCAAAGTGAATGTCGCAGGGTTTGGCTGGAGACCTAGGACCAAATGGTCCCTACCTTCGAGGAAACTAAGACGAAGGCTTATCGAAAAGGTTGGCTGGCTGCCTTCCACGCCGCCCTGGTGGACCCGACTGACGAACTTTTTAAGAGGCATAGCACTCTTGTTGTGGATGAAGCCGAGGTTCTTCCTGAAGTGCAACCAAACGCCGAGGCCGGTGAAGCGGCCGAGGGGACCAGTGCAGCCATTACCGTAAGTGATGGTTCAAACAGTCTCTCCCCCATCATCATTGGCCGAGACCCTGACCAGCCTCCTTTGTCGGTTGAAGACCTTACTACGCATCAGGCGAGGTGAACTCGGCGGAGAGCTTCCTGCTTTTCTTCCCTTTTTTCTTTTTGATATGTATGTCATTGGGGACACAAAGCCCCATTTTGACTTGTAATGAAATCTCTTATCATTTTGCTAGTTCTTGAAATGTGAATGCAATTTACCTTCTCACCGCCATTTCTTCTTTACATGTGTTCTTTCATTTTTTCTCTTGTAATTGTTGGCTAATTACGAACCACGCCATTTAGGAAGAGAACCCATCAGTGTTGAGTAACTAAGGCAGCGAGGCTTCACGTACCCATCGGGGCCGAGATATAGACCCGCTAATTCACATTCGAAGTATAGGGGATTTAACCTGTCATCTCAGTGCTCCAAGATCCTTTAGAACGACTCCAAAATCTTTTCCACGAATGCGGTGCGATCCTTGTGCCGAGGATGGAAGACCAACAAACCCTTTAACTGCTGATCTTCACCACGCTGTCACCAACCTCGCCTCGTGTTTCTCGAAAGCATTTTCGCTTTGATGGGGTCTCACCGAGAGGTTGTTTCGTGCTGCACAGTGAGGTATCCCCCTTCTAAAGGGTCATTTTTCATTCGGGAGGCATACTCTTGTTGAATATTGGGGTTTCTCGGACTTTATCGAAAGGGCCATGCACTAGCAACCGAGGCTCGTCCCGTTCAGATTGAGAGCACTGCTCTAGGGGTCTTACACCCCTTGGGACCGTGCCCCTAGCGACCGAGAACTCGTCTTGTGCTGATTTTGAGAGCGTTGCTCCAAGAATGGAGTCGACACCCCTGGGGACCGTGCCCCTAGCGATCGAGAGCTCGTCTCGTGCTGATTTTGAGAGCGTTTCTCCAAGGATGAAGTCTGACACCCCTCGTGACCATGCCCCAAGCGACCGAGAGCTCGTCTCGTGCTGTTTTTTAGAGTCTTGCTCCAGGATGGAGTCTTACACCTCTCGGGATCGTGCCCCTAGCGATCGAGAGCTCGTCACATGCTGTTTTTGAGAACGTTGCTCTAGGATGGAGTCTTACACCTCTCGGGACCGTGCCCCTAGCAACCGAGAGCTCGTCTCGTGCTGTTTTTTAGAGTGTTAGGCAAACAGGGAAAGAAAATAGAACCCAAATTAACAAAAATATCTTTTCAGATTTGATACATTTTAAGGTCGGATTACATCATTGCCACCCACATCCTGCAGCTTGTATGCACCGGTGCCCCCCACAACGATTATTTTGTAAGGGTCTTCCCAATTGAGCCCGAGCTTCCCTTCGTCGGGTTCTCGAGCTGCGCCAACAACCCTCCTTAGCACCAAGTCTCCTATTTTGAAGTCCTTGGTCCAGACTTTCCTTTGATGCTGCCTTGATAGTTTTCCTTGGTACTTAGCCATCTTAATAGACGCCAGTTCTCTCTTCTCTTCGGCTAAGTCAAGAGCCATTGCAAGCATTTGGTCATTATTCCCCAAATTAAATGTCTGACTTCGGATCGTCCGGAGCCTTATTTCCAACAGGATGACGGCCTCGACTCCATATGTTAAGGCGAATGGTGTTTTGCCTGTTGATGTTCTCGGCATGGTTCTGTAGGCCCGTAGCACGTTGAGCAATTCCTCGGTCCACTTTCCTTTTGCTTTCTCAAGCCTCTTCTTGATCCCGGCCAACACAGTCTTGTTGGATACCTCCATTTTTTCATTACTCTGGGGATAGGCTGGGGTGAAATAATAATTGCGTATTCCAAACCCCGAGCAAAAATTTTTGAAAGGACCACTATTGAACTTAGTGCCATTGTCCGAGACGATCACCCTAAGAATTCCGAACCGAGTGATTATGTTCTGTCATATGAATTTTTTTGTCTCAATATCTCGGATACGGTTTAGGGGTTCGACTTTGATCCATTTGGTGAAATAATCTGTAGCTACCAACAAAAACCTCTTGCCTAAGGGGGCTTTTGGGAGCGGCCCCACAATATCCATTCCCCATTGAGAAAATGGCCAGGGGCTGGTCAGCAAATTTAGATCTCCTGTCGCATTTCTGAACATACTTCTTCGCATCTTTCTACATGTAAGGCCACCAATACCCTTGGGTCATTGCCCGGTGCGCGAGGGATCTGCCTCTCGTGTGGCTGCCGCAAACACCCTCATGGATCTCATAGAGCAAAGGTCCTACCTTGTCCTCGGGGACACAAAACAGATGGGGTCCTGAAAAGGATTTTCTGTACAATTGCTGATCAACAGATATCCAAAACCTGGGAGCCTTTAGCCTGACCTTTCTTACGTCCTTGACATCCTCGAGGAGCACACCTTCCGTTAGGTACGCGACAATGGGCTCCATCTAGCTCGAAGTGGTTGACTGTCTCTGCGTTGGAAGTACCTGCTCGACACCTGTATCTTCAATGCTTGGTTTTTCCCGGTTCTCGACTATGATACGTCGGGTTATCTTTGAGGCCAACGTCGAGGCTAGGCAACCTAAAGCATCAACGTGGTTGTTTTGATCCCTAAAAATCTTGGAAACTTCTACCTTTTCTAATCTCTCCATCTTCGATTTTGCCTTTTGGCAGTACGCCTTCATCCTAGCGTCCCGAACCTCAAAATCACCATTGATTTGCTTAACCACTAGCTGGGAGTCACAAAAAACATGTAAGTGTCGGACCCCGATCGAGTAGGCGACATCGAGCCCTGCCAACAATGCCTCGTACTCGGCTTCATTATTGGACGTTTTGAATCCCAATCTGATAGCTCACTCTATTGTGAATCCTTATGAATTAGCCAATACTACCCCTACTCCTGCCCCTTTATGTTCGAGGACCCATCGACAAGAAGACCCCAGACCCCATTACAAATGTCAATCCTCAGTGGGGGCTCGGGCACAGAGAACTCGACAATGAAATCAGCAAGGACTTGTCCCTTAATCGAAGTACGAGGTTTGTATTTTATTTCGAATTCTTTAAGCTCTACATCCCACTTGGCGATTCTTTCTGATAAATCGGCTCTTTGAAGGATGGGCCTGAGAGGGCGATCAATCAATACTTCTATAATATGCGCTTGAAAGTGGTGTCTAAGTTTCCTTGCAGAGATAACCAAGGCCAGGGATAATTTCTCCATCTGTAAATATATTGTTTCGGCGTAAAGTAGGGACTTGCTCACGAAGTAGATGGGCTCTGCGCTCCCTCGCACTCCCTTACTAGAGCGCCACTGACGGCTTCCTCTAAGACGGACATGTATAGGTAGAAAGTCTCCCCTACTACTGGCACGGACAAAGTCGGAGGACGTTTTAAATATTCCTTAATCCCTTTGAGCGCTAGGTCGCAGTCCTCGTCCCAGACACCCTTCGCCACCCCCTTAAGCTTGGCAAAGAATAATTTGCACCTATCAGAGGACTTTGAAATAAATCGGTTGAGAGCAGCAAGCATCCCAGTCAACTTCTGGACATCCTTCTTGGTCTTCGGCGCCTGAACATTTTGCACCGCCCGAATTTGCTCGGGATTGGTCTCAATGCCCTTATGTGTTACCAGGTATCCCAAAAACTTCCTCGAGCTTACCCCGAAGGTGCACTTCGAGGCATTAAGCTTCGGACCATAGCGCCGGAGTATGGAGAACGCGGCGCCAAGGTCCTTGATATGATCGGTGCCTTTCCTACTTTTAACCAGCATATCATCAATGTACACATCCATGGTTACGCCGAGTAAGGGTTTGAACATCTTGTTCATCAGGCACTGGTAAGTATCCCCTGCATTTTTCAATCCAAATGGTATTACTGTGTAACAATATATTCATCAGGGCGTAACGAAAGCCATTTTCTCTTGGTCAGACTCCTCCAATGGGATCTGATGATAGTCTGCCCGAGCATCCATAAAGGTTATGCGTTTGTGACCCGCAGTTGCATCCACTAGTTGATCAACTTTAGGAAGCGGGTATCCATCCTTGGGACATGCCTTGTTCAAATCAGTGAAGTTCACGCAAACTCGCCACTTTCCTTCCTTCTTCTTAGTGCACATTGTGTTGGATAACCACTCGAAGAACTGGACCTCCCAAACAAAACCCGCATCTAACAACTTGTCCACCTCTTCGCCTACAACCTTTGCGTGATGCGGAGCCATTTTGCGAGCCTTTTGTTTCACTAGTTTGAAGTTTGGATTGACATGGAGACGATGGGTCATCACATCAGAACTGATCCTCGTCATATCGGCATGGGTCTAGGCAAAGACATCGGCGTTTCGGCGCAGGAAAGACGTCATTTCTGATCGCTCGGCATCATCCATTGAGGATCCCATCAAGAAGTACCTTGCTTCATCATCGGAATTGAGAAGAACTCTGATCAGTGGTTCAATGGAATGGTTGGCTGGATCCACTGCTGGGTCGTCTACCCCAAGCCAACTGAACTGTGACTGCTATTTAGCCACCACCTCCTCGGGGTCACGATCTCCCGGCCAGGCACTGAGCTCTGTCTTCATCGTTGCATAGAAACAGTTCTTGGCAGCTAACTGGTCTCTCTGGATCTCCATGATGTCGCGTGGGGTGGGGAACTTTACTTTCTGATGATAACTGGAGTGGATTGCTCTCATAGCATGCAACCAGGTCCTCTCCATTATGGCGTTGTACGGGGAGTCAGAATCAATCACTAAAAATTCTATTAGAATCGATACAATCGCCGCCCGTACCATCAAGGTGATCTTGCCGAGCGGAAGGGCACTAGAGCCATTGAAACCAACTAGGGGTGTTTGAACGGGCTTCAAATCTGCTCGGGTTAAGCCCATCTTCCGAAAGATGTCATACATCACCTCGGACGAGCTCCCTGAGTCTACCAATATCCTCCTTACATCATACTTGTCAATCCGCAACGTGATCACAAGTGCATCATCATGCGGCAAGGCCACTCCACCTAAGTTGGCGTCAGAGAAACTGATGGCCTCGTGATCCTGCCGTGGCCACTTGGACTGCCCTTCCCATTCTCCTTCTTCAACCCTTTGTGCCTGTGAAACTCGCTTGTGCTCAGCTCGAAGAACGTTATATAACGACCTCTCAGCCGTGCAGGCATGTATAACGTTGATTTCGGGAACGACCTCTCAGGGTGATTCCGCCCTTTCTTCCGTCGTTCTTCGGCAGGGCCTCTGGTCAATGAACTCCCCAAGATGTCCCTCTCGAACCAATTGCTCCATAAAGGACATGTACGCCCTGCAGTCTTCGGTCATATGGCCCACGTCCTTATGATAAAAACACCGGGCCGTTGGGTCCCTTGTGGCCGGGTCCCCTAGCATCTTCGGGGGCCATCTGAAATATGGTCGGTCATGTATCTTTCTTAGCATCCTATAAATAGGTTCTTTAAAAACCGTGTTAACCCCCTTGGAAGGATGTTCGGTTCGGTGGTACAGTAGGCGTGCTTCCCCTTGTCGGCTGTTCTCTGTCCCTCTTCCTCGGCAGCAACTTATGATCCCTTCCTCTTCTGTTCTCGAGGTCGACGGTCTTTTCCTCAACTCGTGCATACTTGTCTATCCGGGCCATCAGGTCCTTCATGTCCTTAGGAGCCTTCTTGGTCAGGGACCTATAGAGGCCGGTGTCTCAGGATAACCCCAGCCGAAAGGACGTTGCTACCATTGCCTCCAAGCACGCGTCCACCTTGCTGATCTCCTCCTAGTATCGTATCACATACTACCGGTGGGATTCTCCATTCTTGCGCCTAAGTGTCAATAAGGCGCCGATGTCGCTCGGCCTCTTAGTGCTGGTAATAAATCGTGCTTTGAAGAGCTCTGCCATTTGCTTCTAGGACTCGATGCTCTCAGGGGCCAAACTCTCATACCACTTCATAGTAGTATCCCCTAGACTTATGGGGAACACCCGACACAACACCCTCTGGTCAGTATCATAAATTGACATCAGTTGCTTGTAATGCCGAATATGGCTCTTAGGATCAGTTCTTCCATCATACACCTTGAATCGGGGGACCATAAATTTCTTCGGCATTTTGGTTTTCCTAATAGACTTCACAAAAGGGGAGGAGATCTGCTCTTCATCATCCCCCCTAAGCTGCGGTCTCCGGTGCCTGTCGCCGGGGTGCGTCTGGGAGTCCCCTACCTCTCTCGGCCCTCTAGTGGTAGACTCCGCCAGAGACTCCGTCATCATGGCATTTCGAGAAATCTAACGGCGGAGGTCCTATCGTGAGAGGCCTGTTCGATGGTGACCTGTCCCGGACCTTTCAGCGGGTGTGTGTTTTCCCCAGCTACGCGAATTTTGTCTATCAGCTGAGAGTTCGCGGCGGTTCCTCTCGGGGGCCTTCAGCCCTGCTCTCCTGGACTCCCCTCGGCCAGGACTTCGGCTCTCTGTTTCTTGGGTACGTCGACTCGTATTCGCTGACTACTCGAACTCTTCGAGCCTACACCTCACCTTGGCGTTGTCTTTCTAGAGCTCCTTGATGCGTTTCTCCATACGTCGCTCCATCATTTTCACGATGTCACAAGCTGAGGGGCCTTGCTCCCCGAACTCTGATCCACAGGGAATGTTCGTTGCGAGGAACGCTCCCTTCCTGCTGACTGACCCCTGGTCCTAATTCTATAACCACTGGGAGGCGGGTAGCCTCCATGTTCGTCACGCGTAAACCCCCTACCCCATCACCTTGGGATCGTGTGTTCACCATACTGCGACCGCTGCAAGGAGAAGGTTGTTTGTTCTCACAGATGGCGCCAAATTACACAGGATAATTCCTATAATCGATTTGGAGCAGCGATCGAATGGCTGGTGAAGCCTAAAACAACCATAAGGTTAGGAAAAGGGAGTCAGGTGTCTGCCCGGCTTATCTCATCCGAAGCTTAAGTCAGTAAGAGTGGGAGGATCAAGCTCAATTCTCTATATTTTCTAGTTTGATGTTGCGTACCTTTGTTCATTTTTCTGAAGGGTATTTATACATGGGCTTGAAATGATTGCTCTGACATTAATGTCATCTTAGCATTTAATGCCCCTCACCCTCGCCCACGCACAATGATTGATTCTTACTTGGATTAACGTGTCATTAATGCTTGGAGGATGGGACCATCCCTCGGGGCCACGCCGAGAACCCACTGCCACCTCCAAATACTTGAGTGCCTATGAACGGCGTTTGACTCCTACTTCATAGCAGTCGGCGTCTAGAGAGTTATCACCCTTAGTTCTGTGCTCGGCGTCTCAGTCATTAATGCATCCACTCATGGTTGTCAGTTTAGGTCTTCGAGGTGCAGAGGCTCATTAAATGTCCTGTCTGAGTCACTCACATCTCCATAAATGTTGGGTCACGTCGTATTAATTACTTGTCTAAGGTTGTACTCGACTTTACGAAAACATCTCTCCTCGGCTTCACTATCCTCCTCGGCTCCAAAACTCGGTTTTTCATCATCCATACCTGTACACCTGACGCCTTGGGGGCTGCTAAGCCGCCTTGAGTCCCTTCACTAATCATGAAGATTACCATAACAGGAAAATTATTTATTGAATACAATATTTCAATATCAAAAAGATGGGAGATTACCTCTTTGGATTACACACAAGCTGTTAGACTCATCACCAGGACTTTCCTTGCTGGCTGTTCTCCCATTCAGATTCTCTCAAAGATTGGAGGATTATTGATGGCTTTAGTTGCTCTCGCCTGTTCGGATGCCTTTCAGTTTCCACGCTTTCTACATTGGATCTCATTTCAATAGGCTTCATCTATCGATGGATATTCATCTTTAATGTTCGAGGAAGGAGAAAGTTTGTTAGAGATCATGTCCTTCTATCCAGAGGTTTAATTCTCCATGCCTCTTGGTTTTTTTTTTGTATCTTCAGTTGCTCTGATACAGGGCAGCCAAGGAAAAGACAGAATTTTTTCAAATACTTCTACGTTACAATTCATCAGAAGGATTCACAGAAGTTGTCTCTTCAATTTCCAAGACTTTCAGTATTTCCTGGGAATCATTAGTCTGGCTTTCGGGGCTCCTCATTGTTCTATGGCTAATCCTCTACAACCGAGCTATATATTCATCTACTATGTTGGAAGTCTTCGTCTCTCTGGTGGTCTTTGCTGGTTATTCATCTTCTATCCATACAAAGAAGGACTGACATGAAATTTTCTTCAAGGTACTGTGCATGGTATTGTTCACGGTACTGTTCACAGCACTGTCCATGGTACTGTTCATATTACTGTTGAGCTAGCTTTTAAGAATTTATTTCTTTTCTTTAATTTTAAATGCATTATGGCGTAATTGCAAATATTTTTATTTATTTATTTTATTTTAATTATAATGTATTTAGATACATGTCGAGGTAAGGTACATACGTCCCCTGAGTAATTTATTTTTAAAATCAATAAAAAAAAATTGGTAATACAAAAAAAAAGGGAATTCTCAACAGGATCCATAATCCAAAAACAATCATAACAAAGTTGATGGCTCTTTATTGTCTTCCGCTAGATTGAGTTGAACCATACTTTGACATTCTCTCTCTCTCTCTCTCTCTCTCTCTCTCTTAAGCCAAAACAAATAAAGTCTCCATTTCCCTCAGAAACATGTGAGCCAAACCTCATTGTCTGTACTAGGCCCCGTGCTTTCATTTTCTTCCTTATAATGACAAATGCTAATTCTTCACCTTTTTTTAGGGTTTGAAGAAATGGAGGAACATGGTGGGTTTGATTTATGTTTTGAGAAGACATTCTCAAGTATGTATTTTTTGTCAATTTAGTCGTCATTGTATCAATTTTATTAATTTGATTCCTAAATTATCAATTTTGTGTCATTTTGGATCATACATAGACTGACCCGTTAAATTTTTGACAGAATGATTACATGGTTATCACGTGATACTGTCTAAAAAAATGACACGTGATCACTTCCGTCAAAAAACTTGACAGATTGTTTGATTAGGGACAAAAATGTCACGAATTGAATATTTTATGAACAAAATTAATACAATGAAAACAAAATTGACAAAAAATGCATATTTTAGGCTCCAAAAGTACTATTAACCCATTTATTAATTTCCAATCCAATTTTAAATTTTACATATATAAATATGTGTAAATATATAGACATATTAGGAAAGTTATTGATTATTTAATAAAAATTGATGTGTAATTTGTTAGAATCAACTCTAATTAAATAAATAAGATCAGATATCGGATTATGATTTATAAAGGTAAAATTCGTCAGATAATTGAATTAAAATTTTTAGTTGGAATCAGGTCAGGATTTCGAATATCCCACGAAGCGTAATCCTTTGCGGTCACTGTCCATAGATTTATTTCTTTGTGTGAAGAGACGTTTTGCACAAATTTCAACATTAATTCGGTACGTGAGTGAGGTAGTCCTTCAATAATCAACTGGGATAACAAAAAACAAAAAGGATGCAACGGTTACACTACATTAGCATTGTCATGTTATATAATCGTCCAATAAAAAAATTAAAAAATAAATAAAGTAGACCTCATTTTCTTACATTGAAGAGTTTACATATTGCATAGATAGGTAGTTACTTAATTTTGTGAGACTCGTTTATTTATTTATTCACTTATTGTTGAATGGTTATATCACGTAACATTACTAACGTGGTATCAGGATTTCATCCCGTATTTGAAAAGCTATGGGAACACACGCTATGAATACTCGTAATTGTATAGGTTTTAGAGTATATAAAATTTGCCCCTACAAAATAATTTCACACATTTGAAATTATTTATTTATTTTTTATATGTTAATTAAAATTTTAATAATATTTAGTTAGTTGTATCGCTAAAAAAATGTTTTAAAAAATATTATGAAGCACTTTGATCTCTCTTTTTGATAAAATAAAATATAAAGAAGAGGGGAAGGGAAGCAAATATAATCTTATAATGGATTTCAGAGCTCACGGTCGATCTTCAAAATAATGGTGATGGCCAATTTGAAAAGCTATGGGAACACACGCTATGCAAAACAAAAAATGAGTGGGGGCATAAGACTTGAGCAGCTGCACCCCATGTTTAAACTAAATTTTGATACGGTATCTCCATAATATTGTAGTCTTAAAAGGAAGTGTTTAATTGTAGTATTAAAAAAGTATAATGCCTTTTTACTAATAAAAATATGATATGTGTGATGTTTATTTAATTTATTAAATTATATTATTTTTTTAATAATTAATTGTCACGAATAAATATTTTAAAAACAAGAACAATAGTTAAAAAAGTAACTTTTTCTACGTCATAACCTTGTCAAGAAGGAAAGAAATCAGTCTATTCAACTTTCGTATGATATTATCGTAAAAAAATAATTTGAATCATAATAATAAAAAAATTGATTCTTATTTTTCACAGTAAAAATTAATTTGTGAAACTATCGTGATCACTATCCATTCATTTCAGACATGAATGTAATATTTGTGAATAAACTATTATAAAAAAAGATCAATTTCCGAAAAGCAATACTAATCATGGGTTATGGGTCAAACCATGGGTTGTGGGTTGACTCATAGATTATGGAGCAACCCATGGGTCGTGGACCATCCATGGATTATGGGTCACGGGTCGACTCGTGAATCATGGGTTATGGGTGCCCGTGGGTCAGTCTTGAGCCATGGGTCGACCCGTGGGTCATTGCCAGTGTATTAGTGTGTGTATGTTTTGATGCATTAGTATATATGTGTATTTATTTTTTTGTATATTAGTATATTCATTTAATTTTATTACTTGTGTTATTTAATAAAAAGATAAATACTAAACTCAATGGGTACTCATCTGTAATCCATATTAACTCACTTAATTAAAATGAATTATATTACCCAACTCATTTAGAACCCATATTAATTAATATAGGTACCCAACTCATTTATTTATGGACGGGTTGAACAGGTTAATGTGTAATGAGTTAAGATTGCCACATCTACTAATCATCATTTATAAGTCATCACATTGTTGGTAATATAAGTCGTAACCCGTCTTTGTATCAATTTTACTTGTTTTATTTTATATTATATTTTGTCATCAAACTCATGCAAGCTTAAATATGCGTCAACACTTATCTATATGATTAAAGTATCCCCTATTTCCGTTATCAATTGTTAATCCATTAAACTTTTTAATACAATCAATAAAGTATACTTAGAAGTTTTGAAATTCTAAGAAGGAGGCATTATATTTTTGTAACTTAAAGGGGGTATGTAGTGTCATTGATTTTTTTTTTTTGGGTGGCATGACAGAGGGCTCCAGCTGAGGAGGAAGGGGACAAAAACAATCATTTGACCTTTTATGGGAACGGCTGGCACACACGAATATTCCTCGTACTCCATTTATCACGTGGGTAACCCAGGAACACGTGTTTCCTTTTCTGTCAATCAATTGTTTATAGGGAGAATCACACCTAGACCCCTAAAATTTATCACTTAATCACTTAAATCTCTTAATATTTAAAATATTATACACAAACCCCTAAAATTTGTACGCCTCTAACACTTAAATCTCTACAGTAAATATATCCGTTGTAATAAATTACACTCAGACCTCCTAAATTTTATAAACATATATTACTTGGACCCCTTAGGTTTCAAATTTTATACTTAAATAAAAAATACTTCAATCACAGAAAAAATATCAAATATTTTAAATTTTACAATTAAAATTCATATTTTATTGTATCATTTATTGAAATAAAATCAAAAATAAAAATTCAAAATTTTCTTAAAAAATCATAATTAGTATATACTTATATTGTATATTAAAATTTAATTTGGTCGTTTAAACAACCAAATTAAAATATCAAACTATCCCAATTAAAACTAAAATATATTGTGTCTATTACAGTTTGATCTTTTTTTAATTTTTGTAGTTTTATTTTAATAGATAATATTATTATATACTAACTATGATTTTTTTTTAAAAGCCTAAATTTTTATTTTTGATTTTATTTCAATAAATGACATAATAGAACATAAATTTTGGTTGTAAAATTCATGTTCTATTATGAATGACTTAGACCATTTGTTTGATTTTTTAGTTTTATTCCAATAAATAGTATAATTGTATATTAATTAAGATTTTTTATAAAAAAATTAAAATTTTAATTTTAATTTTATTTCAATAAATGATACAATAGAACATGTTTGATTGTAAAATTTAACATATTTGATATTCTATTTTTGATTAGAGTATTTTTTTTGTCTAAATATAATATTTTAAACTTAAGTGATCTAAGTATTATATATCTACAAACTTCAGAGGGGTTTAAGTATAATTTATTAACGAATATATTTACATCAGGAGTTTAAGTGTTACGCGCGTACAAATTTTAAGGGGTCTGTGCGTAATATTTTAAATGTCAGGGCGTCTGAGTGATTAAGTGACAAATCTCAGAGGACCTGAATGTAATTCTACCTAGTTTATATTTAGGACAGAATTAAAATTTATAATTTTTTGAAATTAAGTTATATATATTTTTTGTGGTAGAAGTTATAAACTCAAAAATTGATAGAAGTTATAAATTTTAAAAATAAAATTATTATATTTTGAGGATAAGTTGCACATATTAAATGTGAAGTTACAATTGCTAAGGGACATTAACGATCAATTATAACATTTCATAATCAATCATAAAATTAATTCATAAATAAATATAATTTTATTTTTAAATAGTATAACTTGACCCCAAAAAATAGTAATTTTTTGGTACGATACCAAATTTTTTCTAGGTACCATAGAATTACACCTTATATAATTACAAGAACACTCCTTGATTTTTGATGAGTCCGGATTTAACTAAGTTAAGGTCCAATCCGAACGGAGTCAGAGAAGCCCATAGAAGATACCAAAAGACCCATTTAGTTGGGCCAACCAAGTGGCAAACGACAAGGAAAACGGAGGAAGGGCCAAGACCGCACGAGGCAACGAGGAGCGTCGCCCGAAGCACCTGGGGCGCCGCCCAGGGCACCAAGGGCGCCGCCCAGGCCCTTAGGGCGCCCAGCTCCGCGCTCGGCCTCTCCTTCGTCCGCTCCTGCGACCTCTCCTCCTTCGCCATTTGACTCCGGTGCGAATCCAAGTCTAATTCAAATACGAGCTCGACGTCTGACCTCAAGACCAAGACGAGCACCAAGCCGAGTTCGACGTCCGACCT
>CM042185.1:9762754-9783956 GCA_023539305.1 Ilex asprella
GGTGGGGTTTGGGTGGCTGTGGGTTTCGGGGATAGGAGTGGATTGGGTGGCTGTGAGTGATGGAGATTAGGGTGGATTTTCAGGGGGGTGCTGGTTGGGGTTTGTTTCGGTGGTGGTAGGTGGCTAACGGTTGGCTGTTGGTGGTTGGTGGAGGTGTTGGGTGGTGGTGGACAGGTATTACTGTGGTTGTTTGATGGTGGCTAAACATGGGTGCTCGTCTTGCTGGGGTTTTGTAGGTTCAAGCTTTGATGCTGGCTTGGTGGTGATGGATTTCCGGTGCTTTGGTGGTGGCAATGGTGACTGGGTGGTGGTGGGTTTCCGATGCTTTGGTGGTGGCGATGGTGGCTGGGTGAAGTGGTTTTCGATTTGGGTGGAGATGTATTTGTGATTAAAAAAATTAATTAAAATAATCACAATAAATTATGAAAACGCTATTATAATACTAAATATATTTTTTATTTTTATTTTTCTAATTTTTTTAAATATAAATGACTATCAAACATGTTTTATATTTTTAATTTTTATCACAGAAAAAATAAAAATTTATTTTAATTTTTTTAAAAAAAAACATAAAAACGAAAACGTTACCAAACACATTCTTAATTAAAAAGGATAATTAGAGAGAAAAGAAAAATGGATGGAAGGACAATCCTTCCCGCCTAAAACCGTGAAAAATGGTCAAAAGTGCATGGTCATGACATGGGGACCACATGCCGATGACTAATTACTATGTAGTTCTTTGGAGTTTACAAGTCAATATATTATTTGTATTCTATTTGGAAATCTTTGGTATTTCATTAGCAATGATGTCTCTTTATTTTTTTTTATACCAAATAAAATAATAATAAAATTATTCTTTCTACTTTTTTACCCCTCTCATCAAAACCTAAATGATAGAAAAACTATTTCTTTCCTTCTTGGATTAAAAACTTACTCTAATTTTTTCATCCATTTATTTTTTTATTTTTTCTACCAAACAGACCATTAAATTTGAGTCTATTCTCTTTTTTTTTTTTATCAAATTTGGATAAGAATTAGGGATGTGCACTCTCTCTTTATAAATTATCACCGTGCTTCGAGGAGTTATTTATAATACAAAAAAAAAATTGTACGAAAAAAGCAAATATTGCTCGATTTCTAGTTTGTTCACTATCAAATGTTTTATGTAATAGAAACCTTTTGAAGTGAGATACCGAGAAACGGTTTCTTAGTATATTATTGATAAACAAGTGGGTTTGTTTGTTTGGATTTTATGAGATGGCCACTATTTGTTTGTGTGGTTTTTATGGGATGGATAGTTTTATGATTGATATGTACAAAATCAAAAAATTATTAAATTTAATATGTTAATAGGGTTAATTCCGAGGTGAATCTAAACTGGGTGGACCTAATCAGAAATTGGATGTATTTACCAATTTTGTACTGATTAATTAGTAGGTGGAAATGATTTTTTTTGGGATGAAAATAATCGAGTTATTTATCATTCTTTGACAATTTTAAGATAAATTTATTAAAATATGATCTTTTAAACTTATTTATTAAACTACGAAATTTTTTAAAAAGTGGAGTCAACAACCATAATTTTAAGAGTGAATTCATTGAGCTTAACAACCTCATTTTACTTTTAAATGAAACAATGAATAGCATTTTCCAACCAACTATTAAAAATAGAGTCAACAATCCTGTTTTTTATAAAGTGTCATAGTTTGGCAGACTGCCTACAAAAACTTTGTAGCCTTCTTCAAATGTGCTTGTCTTTAGGTTACAAAAAAATTAAAGACCTGAACAAAATTCGACCCCATGGCTCTATAGGGATGATTTTCTAATTTAGTTGGAAAATTTTCGTATTCTATTATGTATAATATGTAACTGCCAGTAGGTTTTATGCATGATTTTTCTTTAAATATTTTTATGCAGATTTTGTTTTGGTGAATGTAGAGGAGGCTGTTAGATTGAATGTGTTGGATGGATGAATTGCATTAAGTGGTTGAATTGTGGTGCATGTTTCTGGGAACGAAATGGAGGGTATTTGAAGGTGTGAAGAGAATTCAAAACAAGATTTAGGAGGGACATCTGAAGCTCTGAGGTAGAAGAGTAAAGATTGGAAACTCTTTTTTAAACTCAAATCAAGAAAGATCATTTTTTTAAACTCAAATCTTTGATGGTGAGATTTTACTATCTTTTAAAAATTCGATGATCATATTTTATTTTATTTTAAATTGGAGTTTGTCCTTATTTAAATTTTAATTTCTTTTTCTTTAAATTTGAGTTTATCTATTGGAGAGGTCTATACCAAATCAAGTTTTTTGTTTATCTTTTTCTTTACTTAAATATGGGTAAGAGTTTGAATTTTCATTAAAAATGATCTGAGTGAATTTTAGCACTAAATGCGCTTTATTATCAATTCAATTGTCATAATTCATTAAATCTTTAAATTATATCTAAATAACATTATTGATATATAGACAAATTATCTATCGTCAATTCAAGAAAGATTTATGATTATGTACAAGTAGGTTACTTACTAAGATGTGAGATCTACGTCTTAGAGAAATTGAGAGAAAAACCAATGAAGGGAATCTCACCCGAGCAAGGTAATAATAATATTATTTAGACTTAAAAATTTGACCTAATGTTATAGCTTCAATGTAGCAGTTGGATTAAAATAACTTCAAATGTTTAATAGGGTCAACAGTTAATTTAATGATGGTAGTGAATTAAGTCAACAAATTATATCAAAATAATACTAGGGTAAAATACACTATTAGCACCCAAAATATTAATACGCAAAATATTGGTCCCCAATATTCCTGTTGTGTCTATTTAGTCCATAAGATTCTTCATTTGTGTCTATATAATCAAATCTCAAAAGTCCATAACACTTTTGATCACACGTCAATTACGTGGGACCAAATAGATACAAAATTTAAGAATCACATGATTGACGCAGGGCTAGGCTTCACAAAAAAGCCCAAAGCCCAATGGGCCATCCACGGCCCGTACACATGGCAAGGCTTGGGTAGCCCGCTCGCTCGATAGGAAGGGCTTGAGCCGTGTTTTTTATGGTAGGGGGCCCGGTGAAAATAATCATGTTAGCCCACCTACTAGCCTAATAAAATATACCCATTGGAAGAAGATAATTAGATTATATTTCATAATTGTATTGTTTATTTGATATTTGATATGTAGCTTTTATAAGATTGAAACTTACAAATTATTGACAATTGTATAAGTGCCAACTTAGTTAGAATGTACTTAATTTATAGTGATGTAAAATAATCTCACCCATCAATCAATTTGTAATATAACATTATAACTCTATATAAATATTTATTAAATTCAATCAATATGAATAATTTTTTTGTTAATTTATTTTTTCATACTAACTTCATGTAATTGATCATTTTTGAAATTTTTATATAAAAATAAATTTTTTGATGTCTTTTTACATTTTTTTACATAATAAATAGTTTTTTTTTTTTAAAAAGCTCGTTCTAGGTCCAATGGGCGGCCCATAAAACTCGGCTCGTTTTTAGCCTATTTTCGGCCCAATAAGCCAGGCCACAGGGGGGCCATGGGCCTTAAATTCTTAATGGGCAGCCCCAGCCAGACCTTAAATAATCAAAGCCCAAAGGCCTGGCCCACAAGTAAGCTATGGGCTGAAATATCCCAAGCTGGCCAGGCCAGGCCGGGTTGTCCTGTTGCCAGAGACCAAAAATCGTCATTTTTTATACTTAATTTTTTTTAGATAAAAAAATAAATCAAACTGACTGATTTCCGAGCCTAAAGGAAAGGCAATGGTATGATATTTATAAATTTCACTTGTGACCGTCAAGTAATGGACATTGTACAAGTAACATTGCACTGCACTTTACAGTCCACAACTCAAAATTATAATAATTATTATTTTTTGGTGTTTTTTTGGGGGGGGGGATATTGGATTTAAACACAGAGAATAAGATTGTTAGGACCCAAACTACAAAGAGTTCGCAACAATTATTAGTATTCTCACTGTCATCAATATCAGAAACATTCCTATACACCAAAAGAAAAGAAAAGAAAAACAAAAAATGGCATGGTAGTCAAAAGTAGCAAAACAGAATGGCAAGAAATATTGTGAAGGGTTGGCTCCTTTATGACACGTGTACTTGCATGTGAGGATGATAAGACAGGTCACGTAACGAAGATATCATGCAACATAGTCATCAAACCGAAGCCAATCTATTCAAAGAGCTCGGGAGGCCCTTATCATGACCGAGCTATTCCATGCAGTAAATGAAGAGCTGAAAGGATGCCTATAACTCAAGAATTTTGGTTGAACTAATAAACATGATTATAGACTCAGCCGGAGGAATTATTGAAAAAATCTCAACAACTTCCCAAACAGAGTCCCCAAATTGAGGGAAGGTGTACCAGCTTAAATCGAAAATCATGAAAATCCAAACCAAAAAAGGGATTTATAAAAAGCATAAGAAGCCAAGGTCAAAAATACGCAGAACTCTCCTTGTCTTCTTGCCATTCGTTGAATCCCATTACTGACTTATGCATTGAAGTGCCTTCGATCTAAGCACTTCGATTTTGGACAGTTTGTTCGTTTTGCAGGAAAGGGAGGACTAGGAGATCAAGTTCAGAAACGCTCTTTACCAGAAATATCAATCCCTACTTCTAGTAGGAGGTAAGCACATTTTTTTTGCCTCTTACATATTCATAGGTCCAAATAGGGTTGAAGTAAAATTACTTAACAAAAATGAAGAGGCACATCCAACATTGGAATTTAATTCAGAAACAGAGCACCACCATCATACATACATCTCCAAGAACCCTAACCAAAAACTGAAAATTACAAGAGGAGAAGTGTAGGATTCAATCGGATAAAAATATGTGCAACAAATATGTGAATCAAAATATACACCAAATCATCCAAGGTGCAGTCATTAGATTAATTATGGAACTCATTGATCTGACAACCGCAGATGATTTGATGCACATTTTAGTTCATAACATTGCTCAGATTCGAACTACAAAGGATGAAATCAATAGCCCTAACAATTATTAGTATCCTCATTGCTATCAATATCTCAACAACTGAAAAACAGAACAATTCTAACCATCAATAACTGAGGAAATGAAAAATGGCATCATAGTTAGAAGTATCTAACAGAGTGGTAACCAACCATATGAGTAAAACTAAATGACATATTCAAAAGCCCAGCGAAGATTGAAGTAAAATTATTGGAGAAAAATGTAGAGGTACATTTGAAATTAGCATCTATTGAGAAACAGAGCACATCATACATCTCACAGAACCCTAACCCTAATTCCCCAAATTAAGATACCATAAATCATCAACCATCACACAATTCCCATTTCTTCATCATTTCAAAATGAAAAAGAAAGAAAACCCAAGTCATGATCATGATCAATTAGCATTAGCATAAGCCTGAAGAGCCTCACCAGTCAACCTACAGATCCTCCATTCTTGCAGAACTTTCGCTCCCATTTCCTCGTAGAACCTGATGGCATTCACATTCCAGTCCAGCACAACCCACTCCACCCTCCCATACCCCATCTTCGCCGCCTGAGCCGCCACCGCAGACAATAGCATCTTCCCCAACCCTTTCCTCCTATAGCACTCTCTCACAAAAAGATCCTCCACATAGAACCCTGGCTTCGCCAAAAAAGTCGAATAATTCGGGAAAAACAACACAAACCCAGCAACAACGACGTTGTTTCCATGCGATTTGAAGATTTCCTGTTCTGAGTCGGTAATGGGTAGATCGAGATTGATGGTTTTGAGGATCGGAGTGAAGTGGGGGTGAGTGGTGGTGGGTATGGGGTTGGGAGAGACTTCGAGGATGAAGACGGTGAAGGAGTGGAAGGGTTGGTTGTTGGGGTTGAACAGGGTGGAGTAGAGAGAGGATTCGGTGGTGGAGAAGAGGTGTGTAAGGCGTTCGAAGACGGCCATTTGGTGGATGAGTTTGTGGATGTGGGGGACGTCTGCGGGTGTGGCGAGCCGGATTCGGGAGAAGAGTGGGTGGCCGATCGGGTGGTCTTCTGGGAGGGCGAGGTTGGGCTCGGGGGCTGGTGCTGGTGGTGGCGGTGGTGCTGCGGCCGCCATGATTTTGATGGAGAGAGAGAGAGAGAGAAGGAGAAGAGAAAGGGGTGGTCTTTTCAAAGAGGAGCAGTAACTGAGAGTTCTAGACTTCTAGTGGGAGGAGAGTGGAGACGTTTGGGTGGATGTAGTACTAGGCACCCGCATATGAAGTGTGGTGGTGTGGGGAAAAGGATCTTTAGACATGTGTCGGAGGGTAAAATTGTCCAAAAAAACTAAATTTTATAGAAAAACTCACCCCTTTTTTCAATGTGATTTTGTTATGGGCAAATCTCAACTTGTTACAATGAATCGAATTTTAATTTATATTCTTAAAATTTAAAAATATTAATTTATACTTTAAGACATATAAATATATATTAATATGCATTTGAGACTAACTCACATCTATTTTGTAATTAAAAAAGTTTAGATTAATTATAAATTTCACCTCTCAAAGTTTAAATATTTTCACATTTATGATCCAAAAAGAACTTCATCAATTAATGCTCGTTAAATAGTTCTCAATTATATCGTATCATAACATTTTTGTATCGTATTCTAGTTAATAAAAAATATTTTTAACAAAGAATATTTTCGCGTCTAATTAATTGCATTGATTAATTCATATAATACTATTTAATTTTTTAAAAAATTAAAAAATACTTTTTTTTTTGTCTATAATACTTTTTTTTTGACAAAAACGATAGAATATATTAAATAGAACAATTTGAATAGAGAATCGACACTAAAGAATCTGGTGACATATCCTCCCATACATGAAAATGTTCATAACATCTAGTCATTCTAGCAAGATGGTGCGCAACACCATTCCCAATACGTCTAATAGTAGAAGCAGAGAAAGAACTAAAACTATGTATAAGATATCTAATATCTACTATAATAGATCCCAAAGGAGAAAAATCCTCATGAGAATCAACTATCATCTTCATCATAGAGGATGAATCCCCTTCCAACAGAATCTCCTCACAATCCATCTGCCTAGCAAATAACAAAGCCTCCCTTGCAGCAATACTCTCCGTTGTTTGCGCATCATAAATCAAACTTATCTTCTTCGACAACCCCGCAATAAATAACCCAGAATCATTCCTGATAACAACACCCACTCCCACTGCCCCTTTAGAATTAAATACTGCCCCATCAAAATTTACTTTGAAAGTACCTGAGCTTGGGAGAGACCACCGAACAGGATCTGGTACACTGATTTTGCATGAAGTCCACCTCTATAGACTTCTCAAATTGCTCAAAATACACTGCTACATTTTGCACTAGCATCCCTAGGTCATTCTTCAAATTCTGGAACATAAATTCATTCCTATTCCTCCAAATAAACCAACAATGCAACAGAAAAATCGAAAATAAATTGGGCTTTAGCTGCTGTGTGACCTCCCAAAACCATTGTTGGATATGGGTTGCAGGTCGTTGAACTCTGTGGCTCACTGGACTTCCCTCCCATGATTTCTTTGCCCAAGAACAGTCCTTTAAAATATGTAAAATAGACTCATTTTCCACTCCGCATACACAACACACACAATTCGAGTGAATCTTCCGTCACCATAAATTCTCATTTGTAGGGAGAGCATCCAGTAACATTCTCCAAACAAAAATTTTGACTTTACTTGGGACTCGCTGATTCCATAGCGTCTTTTAGTTGCCATTAGGAGTCGATGAAGAACTTGCAGTAGCTATTCCCGACGAGAACAAATTACACTCATAAGCCAAGTGATATGCACTCCTTAAAGGACTGTTGTAGTGCTATATTAATTTATCTTCCAATGGATAAACTCTCAACGGAATCTGTTTAATACCTCAGCTTCATGCTCCAAAAAGACCTCATCGATCAATTGTGTTTTCCAACCTCGCGTATGGGGATCAATTAGTCCGTAGCCACCTCCACTAGTATTTGCTCAGGACTCACCACTTTGAAAGTAGTGGGTGTTGGAATCCACCTATCATGCCACACTTTAATTTTGAAACCATCACCAATCCTCCATCTTGATCCAACTTCAATCAATTTTTTGGCCTCTAGGATGCTTCGCCATGTGTATGATGGCATGTACCCCAACTTGACACTCATGAATGATTTTGATGGGAAATATTTCGCTTTCAAAACCTTATGAAGAAGAGTATCAGTATCATGATGGATCCTCCATGCTTGTTTAGCTAGCATCGCCATATTAAAGGTTCTTAAATCCTTGAAACCCATACCGCCTTGGTTTTTGCCCTTACACATATTAGCCCACTTAACCCAATGAATTTTCCTCTCCCTTTCCCTTTGACCCCACCAGAAATTAGAAGCTAAAGATTCCAAATCATTGCACAGATATTCTAGAAGCTTAAAGCATCCCATAGCATATGTTGGATTTGACTGTGCCACCGCTTTAATTAATATTTCTTTACCTCTCCTTGATAATAGACCCTCTTTCCAACCTTGTAATTTCTACCAAACCTGCTCCCTCAAACTAGCAAATGCCTCCTTCTTAGACCTTCCCACCATAGATGATAATCCTAAATATTTCTCATGCTGTTGTACACGGGAAACACTGAGGATAGACTGCACTTCTCTTGCTTTTGTCTCTGGCACATTGTTGCTGCACACCATTGTAGATTTATCCAAGCTAATTTGTTGACCCGAAGCTGATTCATATAGTTGTAGAACCTCCTTAACTGCAGCTGCTTCTGTAGGTGTAGCCTTGAAGAATAGTAGACTATCATCTGCAAAAAAGAGATGAGAAATTCTGGGACATCCACGACCCACACTAATCCCTGAGATGGTACCACTTCTTTTGGCATCTTTGAGCAATGCTGACATTCCCTCTGCACAAAGAAGAAAAAGGTAAGGGGATAAAGGGTCTCCTTGCCGGATCCCCCTTTGAGGAAAAAAATAACCCATTTGCTCATTATTCAACATCAATGAGTATGAGACTGACTCCACACATTGCATTATCAATCATATCCACCCATTAGCAAAGCCCAAAGCTCCCATCATTCTCTCTAAAAAAAAAGTACTCTATTCTATCATATGCTTTACTCATATCTAACTTCAAAGAAATGTGACCCTCCTTTCCCCAATTTTTGTATTTAAGATAATGGTTAATTTCAAAATCCACTAGAACATTATTAGTTATTAACCGACTCGGGACAAAAGCACTTTGATTTTCAAAAATAATTGAGGGAAGAATGACTTTCAACCTATTAGCTAAGACTTTAGATATAATTTTATAAAGAACATTACATAGACTAATAGGTCGAAACTGTGACATAGACTCAAGATTTTGGACCTTAGGAATAAGAACAATATAGGTGTAATTTAACTTAGAAGGAAAATCATCACCATTGAGAAATGATAATACACAAGTTAGGACATCTACCCTTACCACATGCCAATACTTTTGAGAGAAAAGTGCTGGCATTCCATCCGGCCCCGGGGACTTAGTTGGATACATTTGAGACAAAGCTAACATTACATCATCTACTCTAAAACCTTGCAGTAATCTTGAATTCATTTCGTCAGATACCTTGCTTGTCACTTTGCTCAAAATAGCTTCTAGATCTCGATCATGTGGTCGACCTGATTTGAATAGTGATTGAAAATATTCAATAGCTACATCTCCAATTTCCTCCTGCGATGCACACCACCCCCATATTGGTTTTTCAGCCTCCCTATCCAATTCGTTCTTCTTATCCCCATTTTCAGCCTCCCAGACATGAAAAAAGGCTGAATTCTTATCCCCATTTTAAGCCAACTTATTCTAGATCTTTGGCGCTAGTAAGATTCTTCATGATCCACTAGCTCGTCCAATTCAATCTTTAGAGACCTTTGTTATTGTCTTACAATTGAAGAGATTGTTTCTTCTTGAAGGCAAGTAAGATTCTCTTTTAACAACTTAATCTCAGCAGCGACAAATGCAACATGTTCTTTTTTCCACTTAAGCAATCCCATCCGACAATTCTGGATATTCATAATGATCCCCTTTGCACCCACCCGTGATGTCCCAGGCTCCCATGCATTCTTAATAACAGCTTCACAAACGCTTCTCTTGACCCAAGCTGCCTCAAATCTAAACTTCCTTCTACGCCTAGCAGTAAAATTCATTGGATTTCTTGCCTCCGTGTCTATAAGGACCTTATAATGATCCGAAGCCCTGCTAAAAATATGACGCACCCCAACATTCGGAAACATTTCAATCCAGTCAGTGGTAGCACATGCCCTCCCAAACAGTGTAAGGATACAACCAATTATTACACCATGTACATTGGTACCCATCATATTACAGATCCATCAGGGCGCATCTATCCAAAGCATCTATGAAATCTCTCATCTGTACATATGGTCTTTCCCTCATACCCTTCTTCTCACTATTTGTAAGAATTTCATTAAAATCACCAGCACAAAACCAGGGTAACTCACACTGTGACCGAAGAAAACACAAAAGAGACCAAGACTCTGACCGTCTAGATACCTCTGGGTTTCCATAAAATCTAGTTAAGCGCCAACGGTGTTGTTCATTATCTCCACCAACAATTACATCGATATGTGCCCTAGAAAAACTTTGCAACGAAATATATACATCACTTTGCCATAACAAAGCCAACCCCTCCGATAGACAGAACGAATCAACCGAAACCCCATTCATCCTCATCCGTCTTTTCAAACTTTCAATACCATGAGCTTTACATTTTGTTTCCATCAAGAAAACAAAATGGGGCCTTGCTTTCTTCACAAATTCGTGAAGTCATCGAACTGTCTGGGATTGCCCAATTCCTCGGCAGTTCCAACTTAGTATTTTCATGGCGATCGGCAGGTCTGGAGACCAGACACTGCCGTTGTAAGCTTGAAATTTGATTCCTCATCCCCATAACATACCTCATCATGAAAAGCCTTCTTCTTCGACACCGACTGCAATACCTCCTCTGTGGGTTCCACTATAGTTGCTACATTCCGCTTTCCACCCACAACCGACCTCTTCCTTGAGTTACTTGAGACAATCGGATCTCTAGCCTTCCTTTTCCAAGTTTTCAGATTTTGCTTGCCCTTATTTTCGTCCACCAAAACACCTTTCCCTTTGAGTTTAACTTTTTCCTCTATTTCGGCAAGACCTTGAATCCCACTAGTCCCAGACATAGCAACATCCCCTGCTAAAAGTATTTGTGTTTCCTTAATTTGTGGGCTGGACCATTGCTTTTCCCCCAAATAATTGGTCATGTCCACCTGCCCAATGTTTGGCATTTGGGTCATCATTAATTCTGGCCCACCAGACTTATTGGGCCCATCCTCAATTTGAACACCATTATCTGGTAAATTTTCCAATGTGACTCCAGACTCAACCATTTTAGACCCACCTATCACACCTTCAACTGTTTTCTTCTCACACTTTTTCAGTTTGTCTTTATCTCCTGACATCATGGAAACGTGTCCAACCACCTCCACATTACTTGGGTCATCATCAATTTGAAGGACCATGGAACCACCCATCGCCGGTTGTTCTCCTACCTCTCCGGCCACCTTAGTTCCTTGCTCATCAGTAAAATGGCTTTCAGTAAAAGTTTTTTGTTGTGTAACTACTTTCTTCATCTTCTTCTCCACTGCTCTTAACCATGGTCCATATTGGGAAGGACCTTGATTTGAACTTTCAGACTCCAACCGAACTAAACAGTCCCTCTCCCCATGACCAAAGCATCCACAGAAATAACAAATATTTGATAACCGTTCATGTCTAAAATAGAGTATGAATTTTTTTCCATCAGTCCCTCGAATAGTCAGTCTCCGGAGAAGTGCTTTATTGACGTCAAGCAAAATCCTAACCCATAGAAATCTACCCCAACCAATCCCATCTTGAGTGAGATCAGTCTCAATATATTCACCAACTTGATTCCCAATAATTTTCCCCGTGACTTGATTCATACAATTAAATGGCAGATTATAAACTTGAACCCAGAATGGACAATGTTTGAAGATCACCTTGGACGCTGAAATATTAGCCTCATACTCCTTAAGTAGTAGAAGGTGATTATCAAAATACCATGACCTCCCTTCAAGCACCCTTTTTCTGTCCATTAGCGAGGGAAATTGGATCTGGAACAAATTATCTCCAAGGTCTCTAAAGTCCACATGCAAAACATTCCATACTTGCTTCATTGTGCTTTTGAAGGATGTTCTATTAAAAAGTCTACTTATATGAAGCCTACCCACCAAGTAATACCTTCCCTTCTCCTCCAGTAAATCATCTACTTGGCTACCAATATTTAGATCTAACTGCTTCTCCTCACAAAGCTTGAAGTTGGACCATAATCTCTCCATTTCATCCTCCATCATTCACCCAGGAAATACCCCCAAACAGAGATGCCTAGAGGCTGTTCAATTCTGCATAGTGCAGGCCTAACCGACGAATTAAACTCAAAACCTGCGACAAACACATCTCATGACACAAGAAAAAAACCGAGTAAGATAAAATAGAAAGTAACTAATAATCAACAGTAATAAATATAGATAAACAGAAGAAAGAAAAAGCAATTCTAAGGATCCTAGTAACTGATAATATTCCGTGGCTTAACCGAAACTTCCATTAGGAAAACCCTAAGAAAGAAAAACACTGCATGGTAGAGAAAACCTCCACTCAGAGAGAGGACAACTTGAAGAGTTCTACTTGTCTATAATACTTGTTAAATAACTATTTTTTGTTTATAATTGTGTTATTCGTATCTAACTTTAATTTGATCGAACAATCAAAAAATTTGATTCTAATTGTAGACAAAAAATAATTATTTAACGAGTATTGTATACAAAAAATAAATATTTTATAATTTTTTTATTGATTCAAAAATGACACAAAGATGTTGTGATACGATACAATTAAAAGCTATTTAACGAGCAATAATAGATGAAATTCTTTTTGATCATAAATATGAAATATTTAAACTTTGGGGGTATAATTTATGATTAGCCCAAAATTTTTTAACAGAAAAATGGACGAAGTTATCCCTAAGTGCACATTGGTACAACAAAGTATAAATTGATATTTTTAAACTTTAAAGGTACAAATTAAGATTTGAGTGATATTTCAAGGTGCAAGTTAAGATTAAACCTTTGGTTATAATAGCACTTTAACCATTCCATGATTGCATAAATCTTGATCTTTAGTGGTTGACTCTTTAATCAATGAAAATAGAGAGTCTATTAGAGATGTTATTGGTGACCATTGAGAAGATGACCTTCATACCCTTACTATTATCTTCTCCGACTTGTCCTCTCCTTTTTTTCTCACTTGGTTTTTTAGGTTATCCTTGTGAGTATAAAATGTTATCATTACTCGTTATCAGTTTCTGCTATGATCCAACAACTAATAGGCTATACATATCTAGACGTGATTTTTTATGAAATCATCTTTCTTTTTGCTCAACACGCTCTTGAACCTAAACACTATCCCTTAACTTTTGATCCTTGGTTTCCTTCTATCCAAACTTTCCATTCTTGGCTAGCACCATAAGAGATTTCTCTTCATTCATCTGTCCTTTCTGCCAACTCTCCTTTAACTAGTTCTACTCTTGCTCCTTTACTCTTGTCTTTACCTCTCGATGGCCAACCTATTCCCAATTCTTCTTCTACTTTAGCTCCTTCTGTTTTAGCATCTTCTCAACATATATGCTTCTTCTAGTCCTGAGTTGCTATCTCACACTAATGCCCAACTTGCTTTTTCCAGTCCTGATATGGTCCCTAATGCTAATGCTCATCTAATGCAAACTAGGAGCAAGTTAGACACATTACCAAAAAGGAAGGTATAGTTAGTTGTTTCAACTCCTGCAGAACCTAAGTCTTATTCTCAAGTATCTGAATCTTTTGAGTGGCAACTAGCCATGACTGATGAATTTACAGCATTTCTGTAAGACCCGAACATATAAATTAGGCATTTTGTATTGTGTCAAGAGTTTAGATGCAAATATTTATTTTTGTCATGTGATTTAAATTAAAATTACTAGCACCACAAGAAGTAAAAGTATGAGCTTCGATAATAATTTTGGAATTTAAATTTTGAAAATTAAAAAGTGTCGGATGTGATTGGGTAACTAATGGAGGATTAATTGTGGAATCAAAAATTAAAGTGTAAGAGGCAAAAAATTGAGAGTACCTCCTGCAGGAATTAAAAGATTGATGTGTTTCTAGACTTGATCTCTCAGTCTTCCCTCACCTACAAAACGAGCAAACTGCCCAAGATCGAAGTGCTTCGATCGAAGACACTCCGATGCCTAAGTTAGTAATGAAACTGATTGAAATGCGAATAGACCAGGAGAGTTCAACGTACCTTTCACCTTGGTCTCTTCTGCCTTTTATAGATCATTATCCCCTTAGGGTTTCCGTGATTTTTGGTTCAAGGTGGCACACCTTCCTTTAATTCAGTGATTCAGTTTAAAAGTTGTTGATATTTCTCCAACAATTGCTTATGAAATCTTCAATTTTGTTGATTCGTTTATCTATATGTCTAAGTTATATGTGTCTTTTTAGCACCACATTCCCTGTTTAAACAACTCGGTCGTAACAGTTCGGTAGTGACAGTTCAGTCATGACGAGCACCAAGCTTATTCCTTCCTTTCCGAGCTTTCTGATAAGTTTTGTTGCAATTTGATGACAGGTCGGTCTGATTTTATCCTCTGCTCGGTTGGGATAACCTAGCTGTCTGTTTGGTCAAATTTTATCCTCTGCTAGGTCGGACCAACTTTAGCTCGACTGGATAACCTAATTACTTGCTCTGCTTGGTCGGACCAACTTTAGCTCGGTCTGCCTAGCTACTTGTTCGGTCATAGTAGAGTCATTGCAAATAACTCTTTTCAGTACGTGCAAGCTGCCACGTATCCAAATCTAATTGTCAGATGATGATCAGAATTTATCGACCCTTTCATTTGCCCCTAAAGAATATTTTTTATATGGCACACTAGAAGATATTTTTTGTTTACAATACTTCCTCTCATTAATTGCCTTGTATTGTTTCTTATGAAAAGACATTTTTTTGTGTCATTTTCCCCTAGCACGGAGGTCCCACCTCAATGAAGGGCTTGAGAGTTCAATACTTAAGAAAAATTCCAATCATGACCCTCTTCCCCTAGCCAAAAGGACCTGCCTCGTTGAAGGGTTTGAGCATCCGTTCTTGGTCACTTATTGTGACCCTTGCACCAATCCGTCGATCTAATTGGTCTTCAAACTTTACCCGTTTGGCTTACATCGTCGTGCCTAGTCGTGGGCCTAAGTTTGATCGGATGGCTGCACCTGAGCTAGGTCCCTGCCTCTGTCAGAATTTATTCCTCCCTGCCTTAGCAGTAGGTTATCTTATGCCCGAGCCTTCTCGGGTCTTTTCATGTGGCAGGTACTCCACAAAAGGATTAGCTTTGAAGCTCAATCCCATTTGTTCACTGGAGGT
The DNA here is from genome assembly GCA_023539305.1 of Ilex asprella. Taxonomy (NCBI): domain Eukaryota; kingdom Viridiplantae; phylum Streptophyta; class Magnoliopsida; order Aquifoliales; family Aquifoliaceae; genus Ilex; species Ilex asprella. The sequence goes on from CM042185.1 coordinate 9,778,277, forward strand.
ACTCCATGGTGATGTTGCGACATATCTCGTAAGGCAGGTATTCTGCGAAGATTAGCTCTAAAACTCAATCTTATTTACTCGCGGGAGGTACTCTGCCGTTAGGCATCTTTATTTTGGTAGGTACTCCACAAAAGTATTAGTTTTGAAGCTCAATCTTATTCATTCGTGGGAGGTATTCCACTGTTAAGCAACTCTCCTGTGGTAGGTACTCTACAAAAATATTAGCTTTGAAGCCCAATTTTTTTCACTTGCAGAAGGTACTCTGCTGGGGTGACATATCCTAACTCAAGGGCTCAAGCGTATCATTTATAAAAGGGTATTCTTATTTTGGCATGTATCGATTGTTCGGTGCAAATAGAGGGGTTGAGCACGGTACGATTCAACCCTTAATTTTTCCATATTTGAGGATCTCGGCCTCCATGTCAACTAGCTTTTGTGGTAGATAATAATTAATTCAAGTAGCTATAAGTGCGTGTGTAACATGAAGCCTCACAAAAATTTCTTCAATATCAACGATAGAATCAAGATTGCTTGGGCTTCGTGTTGCCTATTTGTCTTTTATCTTTCGTCCTCTTCCTATGGTCCAGATGTTCTCTCGACCTATCTCCAGTTGTTGGTGTCGGTGTAAAAGTTTCTGGATGCTTTGAAAGGCTTTTCAGGACTAATGGAAGTCATGGACACCAGCAACTTGCTGATCTCTTGTGGAAACAACTCAGGTTGCCAAAACTCCACTAAGTTTTCACTTGTTTTTCTTTATTCAAGGTAGTCTCTGAAACTCTGACATATACGGAAAAGCTATGCTCTTGGTTACTTTGCAATACAAGAAAAGTACTTGCCAAATATTTTATCCCTTGGGTGTCTTTTTCTAATTGATTAATCCTCTTTCGTCATCACGATAAGTAGATAACTTTAATAAATCTGTCATGAGATTCTGACCCATGATCCATGTGTGATGCAAGTTCAAATAAATAATCAAACCAAAGCTTTCTAAGAATTCTTCATAGTTCATAAACCGGTGGGCTAAGAGAAGACCCTTTGGACTCCTGAAGCCACAAAAGAGTTTATTTGGAAATTTTTGAACCATCATAACAATATATCTCTACAGATTTGTAACTTGAGTAATATTCCATTTAGGAGAAGCTTGATCTTAAGCCAATGTTCATCGGGCATAGTGTCACACTACACCGATAATGGATGCTGCTTACTTCCAATGAGATCATGTATAGTTAAATTCTTGAGTCTCATCATTGTCCATAAAGAGTTTCGCCGATGTCCATAGAGAGTTAATTTCTACTAATGTAGATCCTTCATATTAGGAATTGAGTGGTACACTCTAATTTTCCTTGAACTCATAAAATTTAATTCTTATTGGTAGACACTTCAAGTTGAATATCAAACAATTGACCCTCTTGAATTAATTCGGTATCAAGTAATTGATCCTTTTGGATCTCTGTCACATCGATTTTTATGGCTTCTTGGATCTCTTTCTCATTGGCCAACTCCATCGTAAAAATTGGATCATCTCAAAGACTCCGTGTGTCATTATGTACAGCATAAATAATAGAGTTATCTCCAAAACATAATACAATGGAAACAATTAAATATCATGACAATCAAATTATCTCCGAAAAAAATCATATTTTCTATTAGATCTATTACCTATCAAAGCATGCCAGATTATGGGTGTCACATATTCATCACACATATGTATACTCAGATTACGAGCATGCCGAACATTCAAAACAAAGTCAAAAGATTCTCATACCATGGGCAACTACGTAGGGCTTATATGAAGAGATCCGTCTCCCTTTTATCTCCATAGATGTCTAATAAACAACAGATTTTGATCACAACTATCTTTGCGGTATTGATTACTCATTCTAACGAGGGAGCCATACTCCACTAATTTCTTATGCAGCGTGTGAGTACTTGGTTCAATACCAAACCCACCAGTTTGGTAGAGAGTTAGTCTTTTTTTATGTATGTCCTATCTACTAGGAATTAAGGAATCAAGTGGCACACTTGGATCCCTCTTTATAGTCATCTTATTCTCATTGATTGACCTCTTCGGTTCAATATCAATTAGGTAATCGACCCTCTTGGGTCTCTTTCTCGTAGGCCAACTCTATTAGTCAAGTACTTATTCGTGTTTGGATCAAGATTGGTCTTCAACCATTGTAAAAATTAAATCATCTAAAAGGCACCAAGTTTCATAATTTATCTCCCATGTGCGAGATTAATGCTGAACATGTGTCGGATCCATAAAAAGATTGAGTATCTAGTGTGATACAGGTAAAGGCAATAGATAAGTTCTACCATGCAAAATAAACTAGAGTATATATATTGATATAAGCCATTAATTTTGTCATATGATGTTGAACTTCATCACCTGTGTACTGGGAATCAAGTGGTACACTCTGATTCCTCTTGGAGTCATCACATTTAATTCTAATTAGTTGACCCTGCATCGTTTCAATTAATTGACCCTCTTGGGTCTTTTTACAGTATCAAACAATTGACCTTCTTGGGTTTCTTTATTGTATGGTTAAGATGATTCAATTGTGTTAAAGATATTATATGTCATATTTCAGGCCAATCACATATTAACTAGTCTCATATTATAGGTAAAACTAACCTTTAAAGTATTCTTTGACATCCAAGACATACCAGAAAGTCTCAGATTTGTCTCTTTGTATTGGTCACATGGAGCCCAAATAAAGGGCACCAGTCTTTGTTCTAAAAACAAATTTCATGGAAGAGAAATACCACAACCAGCAGTTTATGCTTCTGGAAGATGAATAATTCTTCTTGCTTCACGAGACGGCGTCCATCACGCAAGGCAGAAATACGAAAAACCATGATGAATGTTCCAGATGCACGGTCTCCTCGTTCTTGTACGCTATCCTCTGCTCAGTCGGACTAAGTTTAGGTCGGCCAGGATAACGTAGCTATTTGATCGGTCAGACCAATTTTAGCTTGACCAAGATAACCTAGCTATCTGCTCGGTCGGATCTTGCCCTTTGCTTTGTCGGACCAACTTTAGCTCAACTTGGATAGCCTAGCTACTTGCTCTGCTCGGCTGGACTAACTTTAGCTCGGCCGAATAGCTATCTGCTCGATCGAGTTTTATCCTTTGCTAAATCGGACCAATTTTAGCTCGGTCGGGATAGCTTAGCTATCTACTCAGTCGTAGTATAGTCGTTCCAAATAACTATTTTCAACACATGCAACCTTTGTGCTGGTCGCATGGGGCCCAAATAAAGGGCAACTGAATTTGTTCTAAAAATAAATTTCATGAAAAAAAAATACCACAACCAGTAGTTTGTGCTTTTGAAATGTGAATAATTCTTCTTCATGATATAACGTCCATCACGCAAGGCAGAAATACTGAAAACCATGACTAACTAGTTCTCGTAAGCAATGCTCACGATCTCGATTGTTGCACATACAAATTTATCGACAATGCTCGTCATATTATAGGGCAAGACCAAGTACTTACATATTTAAAATTCATGAAAACTTGGTCATCGTTTCCCACAGACGACGCCAAATGTAAGAGGCAAAAAATTGAGAGTACCTCCTACAAGAATTGAAAGATTGATATGTTTCTGGACTTGATCTCTTAGTCTTCCCTTACCTACAAAATGAACAAACTGCCCAAGATCGAAGTGCTTCGATCGAAGGCACTCTGATGCTTAAGTCAGTAATAGAAGTGATTGAAATACAAACAGACCAGGAGAGTTCAGCATACCTTTCACCTTGGTCTATTCTACCTTTTATAGAACATTAACCCCTTAGGGTTTCCATGATTTTTGGTTCAAGGTGGCACAACTTCCTTCAATTCAGTGATTCAGTTTGGGAAGTTGTTGATATTTCTCCAACAATCCTTCTGATATCTTCAATTTCATTGATTCGTTTATCTAAATTCCTAAATTATAGACGCCTTTTTAGAACCACGTTTCCTGTTTAAACAGCTCGATCGTAACAGTTTGGTAATGACAGTTCGGTAGTGATAGTTCGGTCATGACGAGCACCAAGCTCATTCCTTCCTTTCCGAGCTTTCTGATAAGTTCAGTTGCTATTTGATGAGAGGTCGGTCGAATTTTATCCTCTGCTCGGCTGGGATAACCTAGCTGTCTGTTCGGTCGAGTTTTATCTTCTGCTAGGTCGGACCAACTTTAACTCGGCTTGGATAGCCTAGCTACTTGCTCTGCTAGGTCGTACCAATTTTAGCTCGGCTTGAATAGCCTAGCTACTTGCTCGGTCATAGTAGAGTCATTGCAAATAACTCTTTCAGTACGTGCAAGCTGCCACGTGTTCAAATCTAATTGTCAGATGATGATCAGAATTTATCGACCACTTCATAAAGGTTAGTGGGTTTATATATATTGGGATGCATGTGTTTAGATAGGTACAGATCTTATAAATATATATAAACATTTATATATGTGTATAATGGGTATGATGTATATTTGTGTGTGTATGTGACGTTGCATGGGGGTACACTTGTCCAACCCAAAGGCCCTCATAGCTAGGGAAAAATCGGTGGAGAGGTCGATGGAGAGGACGGTGGAAACTCCACTCTTGCATGTCTCTACTCTTTGCCTTGGAGAAGTATTGAAGGAGTGTTGAAGCTTGTGGAGATCACCAACTTTCGCAGGAGAGCTTGGATTTAGGTGAGGCAAAATTAGCTTTCATTAATGTTAAAACCATCATCTTCAATCTCTTCTTTTCTTTATGATTGTCATGGGTAATTGGTAAGCATGAGAATTTGGGTGATTATAGTGACCTTGGGTGTTATAGGGAGGTGTTGGAGTCTTAGAGTACCCAATTGGGCCACTCGATGGTTCTAGTGAAATTCTGGCAAAGATTCTTCAAGTCGGTAACTCTCTAGCCCTATAATTCATATATTTAAGGTCACTAGATGCTAGGGTAAGGGTGGTGTAATGGTACAGGCAGGTGAAATAGGCATGTGATCATGAAGGGACAGGTTACGTGGGGCTTAGGTACCAGCAGTCTGGAGCAAATCGATCCTAATTGCAACAACTCGGTTCATGTCATCGAGCATGAGTGCACATCACGGCTTGAAGGCATGGCATAAATCGAGCAACGTGATAATCACTTATAATCAAGGAATTTAGGTGTAACAACTAGATAGAGTCAACGACTCAAAAGAGATTTGATTAAGGCAACGTTAGAGAGATTTTTGCGACTCCCAACAAACAATCCCGAATGAAGGGAGATGTGTCATCTCCCACACCAGTAAAAAGAGTCCTTGAAGTAAGGGGACGTCTATATAAAACAGTAAGGATGCATGGTAAGAGGTAAGTTGAATCATTTTGATATACATTTTCTTCATACACATTTACTGACTTAAGCATTGGAGTGCCTTCGATCGAATCACTTCGATCCTAGACAGTTTTTTCTTTTTTGCAGGTAGTATTATTAATGAGGAAAAATTCTTTCATTAAGCTTTGGAGGTATGGTGATTTTTATCCTCCTATAGTAATAAATGGTAGGTATGGAAGGAAGATGGCGGGAGGTATGGATAACCAAGTGTTGTAGTCTCGGTAGGAACCATAGTTATACCGATTGGAAGATGTTTTATTTGTGTTCTACCGGTAGGAACTATTGTTGTACTGGTAGGATAGTATTTTGTTTTGTGGTGTATCAGTAGGAT
>CM042185.1:9784056-9799066 GCA_023539305.1 Ilex asprella
AAATATAGTATTTTCTAAAAAGGAGAGGCTACTTTTGTCTTGGTAAATGCACTCTTGCCAACTAGAATATCTATAATCTAGAGAAAGAAAGGGGAAAAAAAAGTAACATCGCTAGCTCCACCCAACAAAAGACCCTTGGCAAAAGTTGAAAATTCCAGTCGGATTTTTGTGCAAAAGTTGAAAATTCCAGTCTTTTGACAAGTTATCAATCGAAGTTACCAGGTAATTAATGAGAAAGATACCAAAAATTGGCATCCTTTCACACGGCTTTCAAGATGAATTTCAGGAGCCAAATTAGAGAAAAGGATAAGGTTATGCTGCCAAAAAAAAAATTGTTATTATATTGAATATTTTCTTTAGTCGAACATAATTTATTTTAACCATTGGTTGTGAAAACAGTAAAACAAAGTAAAATAATTTGCATGCGTCGTGGACAAAAAAAAACAAATATGAGACCAAAAATTAACTTTGGTGCACCATAATTGGATCCTAAAAACAAACTTATTGGTGCATTTATAAACATTTACACTCCATCATTCAGCTATGTAGGGGTATAGATATTAATATATGGGTAAAACTACGGTAACAAAAAATTATTTGCTTTTGGTACAATACTGAAAATTACGAGAAATTAGGGTGAGTGTTCAAGTCAATCTGGTAAGATTATTAGAAAATAGGGTTGTTGAGTGGTAAGCAACCTTTTTCAATTGTATTCTCGATTTATACGTGTTATCCTTGCACAGGAGTCATGCTAATCTTTTCTATATCGTTTCATTTTTATCGGATGTCCGAGACATTTTTCAGTTGTAACTTGACCGTAAATGTGTTGTTCCTAGTCGTGCCAATGAACTAATTATTCAAATCTAAACTAATTATTCAAATCTAAATGCAAATTAGTTTTTTCATAGCTTATGGATTTAGGCTTAGATTTATTAAAGGTTAATAGTATTTTTTGTCAGTTTAATCTTCATTGTATCAATTTTATCAAATTGATACCTAAATTATCCATTTTGTGTCATTTTGGATCATACATAGATGGACCCATTAAGTTTTTGATAGAATGATCACGTGATTAGCACGTGATGCCGTCTAAAAAAATGACACGTGATCACTTCCGTCAAAAAATTTGATAAATTGTCTTATTAAGGATCAAAATGACATGAATTAAATACTTTAGGAACAAAATTAATACAATGAAGACAAAACTAACAAAAAAATGCATATTTTAGGCACCAAAAATACTATTAACCCATTTATTAATTTCCAATCCAATTTTAAATTTTACATATATAAATATGTGTAAATATATAGACATATTAGGAAAGTTATTGATTATTTAATAAAAAATGATGTGTAATTTGTTAGAATCAAACTCTAATTAAATAAATAAGATAGGATATCTGATTTTTTAAGCGTTGCAAGTATGAAGGTAAAATTCGTCAGATAATCGAATTAAAATTTTTAGTCAGAATCAGGTTAGGATCTTTACAAATCTAATATGATCCGTTAACAAGCTGTCCTAACTAATCTTCCGTCTCTTATCAATTTTGTTATGGTACCATTTGCTGATCCGTAAATAACCCAGGGAAAGAATCTTGCAGGTTGAAAAACAAAAACTTCCTTACATCAAATTTTCATTTTCATTACATTAAACTTACTTTTCTTTTTCATTACATCAAACTTACTTTTCTTTTTCACTACATTAAACTTACTTTTCTTTTTCTCTCTCAGCTTTTAGCTTTCTCCTTTCCTTGCACATGACACATATAAACAAATTTCTCTGTCTGTATTATGAACGAGCATACAAGTTTGTCTCCAATTCGCCTGGCACACCACTCCACACCTTACGAATCCTCCTTTGATCCCTTTATCTCTTTTCTATTTCCCCTTTTATAGTGTGTCTATTTGTCTCCTCTAACCTGCAATTTAGTACAGACTCTTGCCTTTTGATTTCTTTAAATCAATCTTCTTGTCATATTTGTGAGTTATTTTGGTTATTGCGCTTACCTTAATTTTTTCCTTGTTGCGAAGTTTTTGTCAAGAGTACACAATTATCAAATGATGAATGAACACACAACAAGTATTGTATCTTAGAGATGTTAACTAGGACATGAATATCAATCATACATGTATGTTTATAATTTAGCTCCCATAATGAACTAGACATGAATATATATTTGAAACCTCACCAATTATCCTAACTCAACCCTCAGCAGGGTGATAGTTTTAATTTTTTATCTTTATTTTGGGGATGGAGAGGGGGCGGGGGAGGGGGCACTTGAACTTTTAATCTTAAGAAGACAAAGCTTCCACAAGACAAATATTACCATTAGACCAAAGGCTCATTGGTAATCTCAACAGTCATCGTTTAGTCCGCTAAAGGTACTAAAATCAATGTTTCCTAATTTTACTTTATAATTTTCTAATAATATCATTTTGAATTTTTTTTTTGGTCAAAAATTTGAATTAATTTAATGACCTAATTTATTAGCATCTTTTGATTGATAGTAAATTCTAATTAATGTTGGGATCCGTCAACACTCTAATGACAGTTGACCATCATGTCAGTTCGTTTCCCTTTTTATTTTGTCCACAATTTCTAATTTTTACAAAAAAAAAATTAAAATAAAAGAAATTTGAAACTAAAATCACCTTAGTTTTTATCTCTTTTAATTTGTTACAACTTAGCAAAAATATTTTTAATAATATAGCATGAAATTATATGACAAATACGAGATATATTCCCTTTCCGTTCTTCTTTCCTTAGTACTTTTATTTCAAAAAGTACTTAACTCAACTAAAAACATATTTGGTGTCCTTTATATATTAATGAAAAATAGATTTTAATATTTTTTTTCCATATGCAATGCACTTGGTGCACTACTGATAGCAGAAAAAAATAACAAAGCAAATAAAGAGAAGAGCCCAAGGGAGTGTGATTCGAGTCATTGAATCCTTACATCAACAAACCAAATATCTTGAGTGCTAACATCTATGTTATAAAATCTTGGCTTATTTGATTTACAATAATCACCAATATAGGTGAAGGAAAGCACTATTTGAAATAAACCCAAAACAATGGAGTAAACACCTTCCGAAAGAAAAAAAAACAATGGAGTAAACAACTCCTATATCTGTCACATCATAAAATCCTCTAATCATAGGTTCTTTCCACTAATGTGCTGAACATTATCGTCTTCAATATTTTTTCCTTTGGACCCATGGAGAGAGTTATCAAAGGTGTGTAAAAGTGTACTAATGCAAGAAGTGGAGAGGAGCATTTGGGCTGTCAAATGTGTGTAAAAGTGCTAAAAGCATAGTAATGGAAGTAGTGGAGGGCCCTTAATGAAGGGGAACATATATGAACAAACATGTCTTAGTTACCAGATGTGGCAGCAGTGTCATGTATCCATCTGACATGTCTTGCTATGTTTAATAGGCTGTCCAGGAAATTTAAATTTAGAGACAGAGAGAGACCCATCAGCTTTGTTATGTTGTTTAAATGGGTTGTTAATCAATCCTGTTATGTAGTGTTTTTAAATTAGTGTTAAAAAGTTTTTTGAACATACCCAACCCTGGCAACCGATTTTGTCTCGTATTAACCTGGATTTTTGTAGACCAATTTTTTTGTCATATCTGGCCAATCCACCACTTATTTACCATCCTGAAATCACTAAAAATTAGGGTTTTTTAATTCCCATTTTCATGAAGTTTGTTAAACAAGCTGGTTTCAGTGATTGAGAAAGCAGCTACTTTTCTGACTTAGTAGGTGAAAATTCTAATGCAGTCAGAAAAAGAGTTTAGCCAGTGGAGCCCACTTGATATATTCCTCCATTTTGTGCCGACTCTTTATAAAAACAGTAATATTGCCACATGCTCTCATGCATAGATATTCATCCCTTTTTCTGAGCAGAGGGACAGAGAATTGCTCCATGATGAACGGGGAATAACTTTAGCTTTAGCAGATGTATTCTAGTGGTCTGATATAAGTTTAAAGCCTAGGGGCGACCTATGTTCAGCAAAGTTTCACTTATCACAAAGGTATTCTCCTGGATGGATCAGATTTTGTTTTGAACACAATTCAAATCCGAAATTGATTAATCTGGCATGGATTCATTTTTTGACTGCTAATTCAAATTCTAATCCAAGTTCATTTTATTATATTTTATGGAATCGAATTTGAATATACTAATATCCGTACTAGTTATGATCCAATCTAAATTGCATGTGTATAAATATATGCATACATGATAAAATGAATTGATTTTTTTTTAACAAAATTGGGTAAAAATTTAAATGTTCATATTATATTCAATCGATTTATTTGGATCAGGTCAGACCTGATATCCATTTTTAAGGATTGGAATATAGATTTTAAAAAGAATTAACACTACCCGGTTAGTCGATACAAATAAACACGAAATTAAGTAGTTTGATTTGATCTTAACGGACGTGTAGTTATATTAATTGGACATACTCCCTCCCATCCAAGTACACAACAACTTTTGAAAACTGTGATGTTTAATATCCATAATTATTGGCTCTCATCTAGTCATACGTAATAATAATGATATTTGTATTTAATTTAGGGATCTAATGTGTTGTGAACATTGAATTTAATACTGGGATCAAAAGGGATGCTACATTGGATTAAAAAATTTATGAGATCTTTCATTTGGCCTGATTCTGAGCTAAAAGCTGGAAGTGTTCTGGTCCCTTGACTCAGTTGTTACAAAATCTAAGGACAAAGGAGTGCTGTGCGGTTGAAGCAACTCTATGATGAGAATAGAGCTTTAACGATTCAAATAATTTTTGTTTTTTGCTTAACATCTAATCTATGGACTAATAGGGTAAGAGCTATAAATTCAATAGGTAGAAGCTAGAGCTTTAACGATTCAAATAATTTTTGTTTTTTGCTTAACATCTAATCTATGGACTAATAGGGTAGGAGCTATAAATTCAATAGGTAGAAGCTTCTATATATAATCAAGTCTCAGAGGTCGTATAGAAATATTATTTTTCCTTCTTTTTTTTCCTCTTAGAAGTAGGCCACAATTAATCGGTACGTGTTGATAAAAAGAAAATTCTTTTCTCTTCAAAATATGGACCATCTTTTTGTTAAACCTTAAACTAAAGATGAGACAATCCTAAATATCATCTGCTTATAGAATGTCAAAAAACTTTAGAGATTGGATAGTGTTGGCCACTGTTCTGGCCATATGCGTGCATGGGAATTGTACTATATATATGGAGCCATTGAGCTAGACATCCTTCCCTATCTTTCTAGAGTCTCAAAATCTTACTGACAAAGTAATCTATCTCTCTCTCTCTCTTTCACACACACACACACACACACACACACACACTCTCTTAACACGAGAGAAATAAATAAAGTCTCTATTTCCCTCAGACACATGTGAGCCAAACGTTTGTCATATTGTTTGTGAACTAGGGCTCATGCTTTCATCTTCTTCCTCATAATGACAAACACTAATACATCTCCTTTTTTTAGAGTTTTGAAGAAATGGAGGAACATGGGTTTGATCTATGCTTTGAAAAGATACTGTCAGCAACTGACATAAATCGCAACTTGGAGATACCGAAAGGGGCGTGTTTGTTGCCTGAGGGAGACGAGGTCATGTTTGTAAGTGACCAAGGTGGAAGGAGGTATCAATTTAGGGCTTCGGTGAGGAGCGGAGGGAGGCGCTCTATGACGCACCAGTGGCACTATTTTGCAGTGGCAACGAATCTTAGAATTGGTGACATTCTAAGACTTTACCGCTCAGAGTATGGGAATGAATATGTTGTGGAGGTGAAACGCCCTGTGCAACTCTTTGGAGCCACCATAGGTTGGATTTAATAAGTTCTGTGTTACAATATTCATTGCAATCATCACTGGTTTCTCTTTAGGGCATGGTATGAAGTTGTTTGTGGTGTTTTTTGTTAGATGTTGTGTGCCGTTATCAATATTTAAAACTACGGACTAGTTTGAATTGGGTTTGTGGATCAGAATAAGTCCAAGGCTCCAAGCTTGCATATATGTTAAGATTAAATATGTTCCATATATTTGTAAAAGGTTTTGGCTGTAATGTTTCATAGGGTATATGCCCCAAGGCCTCTCTCCTGTGTGAGTCTCTCAATTGTTTGGACTTGTAGACTCCTCCCCTCTTCTCTCTTTATGTATCTCTCTATTCTTATTCTAATTCTAATCTAAAGGTTGCTTGCTTTCTATCCATTGTTTTCTGAAAAATGTTTCTTTGAAATCAATCTTTCCATGTTGTCCTTTGGAATTATACAAATATATGTATACATACACACACATATATACCACCAATTTCACTGAGCATTGAGAAACAAATTCTATTTTCTGCAATTAGAAGAAGTGGCGGCCTGATTTGTGATTGGTTTTTAGTTTGTCATTCTGGGTGACAATGATAGAGCTTGTGATGCTGATGAACAGGCCAAAGAATTTAAGGATGATTCTAGATTATGGCGCCAATGATGCCGGAGAGGGGAATCAACATTTTGCAATATTTATGGAGATATTCTAGCAAACACAAAGCATGATGTGATTTTGATGGGGGAGGGAAAACAATGGGAGAGATGGCAACTGATAGATTTCTCAGTCAAAAGTTCCCCCCTCCCCCACCCAAGGGCCCCAACTCTGTGTGTATGAAAGAGAGAGAGAGGGTGGTAATTAAGGGAGAGATGAATGCATGACAGGGTGCAATTTTTGGTTGAGTAATGCATTTTTTTATTTAATCAGATAACCTAATTCAAAATAATTTTTAAATTAACAGTGGGTTATAATGTTAAATGAGAATCACTGTTAATTTAATAATTATAGTTAATTTTTTTTTATTCAAAGCCACCCAGTATGGGTGGGGGATTTAGCAGAACCCCTACCTGTATATATAAATAAAAAGAAAAATGTACAAGGGAGGAGGACATCAGATCTCAGAATGGGACTCAACAACGTTGAAATCCCCACCAACCATCTATGGACCATCATGAATGCTCCAAAACTGTGTCAAGGAATCCCAAAAACTTGTCGAATAGAAGCTACGCAACTGGCATACACAAAAGAAACAAAAATTGGATTCGATAAGGAAGAATGATGCACCTGGCAGTGAAGCATCTGACTATCGTCCTGAAGAACCTCCAACCGAAAAGGGGAAGACCAAAAGATCCAAATCTTTCCCAAAATAGAGCAAAAACTGTGTTATATGTGCAAACGAATTCGAAAAGACTCTAATCGATTCCGGCCAACAAAAGGCTTCAAAATACATAACATCGATAAGTGGTGTAAGCAGATCAGCTTCCTGAGCCTTCTAATCGAAGAGGCCTGACTAGTCCCTTTGATGTTCCATATGAGCGTATTAATCATCAGAAATGAGTGGAAGAACCACACAAAGCGTCCTTCGGTCAGGCCTGCCACCTCTACCTCCTCTGCCTACTCGACCTCCCCTACTAATACGCTGAGATCTACGCAACGGGACCTTCCAACAGGACTTTAAAGCATCATAAGGCACTAAAACTCCTCCAGGCTGAGAAAGGTCCTCTTACAGGTCAGAAAAGGATTCAACATCACCACCCAATGACTCATTAGAAGATATATCTCCAGTAGAGTAGCACTGAACCCCAGTAAACAATCCAAGGTTGAGAGGAATTTCAGTCGAGGTGGTACAATCCGTGGGCCGATTAGAAGTCACAACACCCTTATCTCTACGCCTCAATCTAGTATCCTCAAAAACTGTCACAATCGGGGGACTCTGAACCCCTCGAAGCTCACGAATAGTCGGACAAACGATCGAGGTATTCACAGGTCCATCACAGACTAGCTCAAAAACTGTGTCAACTGAATGATCGGGGCACAAACTCTGTTCCTGCACAACACTAGTAAGGATAGTATCTGAACTGACCACAACTACAGGCTCACTCACAGTACACAACTTAACAACAAACTAGACAGGAGCAATTGAAGCAGACTCCACAGTGGTAGCAACTATGGCCCTAGGAGAAGGAACAACGGTATATGTCACTCTCCCAGAGGATATTCTAACCTGTTTAGTACTCCTAGGAGGAACAATAGGGGCTGGGACTCTTTGAATGGGTGGCCCTCCTGTGTTCTAGTCCTCTACTAGCCATCACCTCGACCTTGCTGTGGCCGGTCTCCATTGACCTCCTCCTGGCTGGGAGTGGGTGACGCAGGTCTGCACTGAATGGCCTAAATGCCGACACCCAGTACAATATTGTGGTACATCCTCGTAAAGCACATCCTGCCAAAATCCAGGCTCTTGTCTGCCTATCCTAATCCTCGGCACCCGTAGTCATCTGACATCATACTCAACCAGCACCCAAACAACTGAAGGCATACACAAACTCGTTGTGGCCTGACCAACTCGTAAAGGCGTCCCAATCGCCGAGGCTATTGAGAATAATTCATCTTGGGAACGCACAAAATGGAGTGGTAAATATGGGAATGAAATCCAGATAGGAACTATGGGTGACTCCTCGGTACAACGAAACTACGGAGTCCACTTGATTATGCGCATCTATCTGCCATAAACCGACCAAACCTACTTCATCCAGAGACGAGTGTAATCCTCCTGAAGGTCACACATCAGGAACACGTGTCAGCTATCTAACAAAGAGGCACTAACCTGCCCTCTCAATCCAATCAGCTGCAGGAGGAATCTCCTGATCATTTCCATCGGAGGGCGGCCTTGGGTAAACTTGCCCACCAAGGCCAACCTAAAAAGAGCTATGAGACTCTCAATCTCCTCGGCAGAAAAGTCAAACACCGGGGCATCCCTGTACTGTGTGACGGGGTAGGGAACTCGATGAGGGGGCATCGGATTCAGGGGTGGTAGATCCCTTTAAAACATCTATGAATGACTTTGGTGGTCGGGTCAGGTCGGGGCGAAATCGGGGGTCGGGTCCACGAACTATGGGTAGTGGGTACAGTTGGTTTGGGACCACCAGATTGTGTTGGATTTCGGCTGGGTTGGTGTTTAGCTTGAGGAGGTTGGCAAATGGTATTAGTTGTGGGAAGTGGGTCGGGTTTGATGGGATAGGCAGATTGAGAGATGGGCTGGGTTTGTTTATCTGTGTAACCTGCGGGATTAACGTGATGTAAGTCGTCGGTAGTGGGGTGGTGGACAACTCCGTCGGTATAGGTGTGTACCCCGGGAGAGGGAGGGTGGGTTTAGGCCAGCGGTTAAGTCATTGCCAGCGGTCAGATTGGCCATAAGAGCCTCGGGTAAGTTGAGAATTTGTGGTTGAAGTAGGTGGTATTGTTCGAGTTAAATGGATAGGAGTCGTTGGGTTAAGTTACTGGTTGCTGGGTTCTTTTGGTTTATTGGGTTGGGTAATGGGTTGGTTTGGGACGGATTTGGGTTACTGGTTATCGATGGAATGGTAGCAGCGGTATGGTTGTTTGGTTTTCAGAGCCCTGGATTAAGGTCTGAGATGAGGTTTTTTTTTTTTTTTGGGTAAGTAAACAGGAAGTTGTATTGAATAAAAGCAAATGTACAAAGCAACATCCAACCCCTAAGGAAAAAAAACCAAAACAGAGAAACATGGAGAAGACAGCAACAGCTTGCTGTCTTCCCAACAAAAGCAAGCAGAGGAAGTCTGGGGGGGCTGCGTTTTGCACTCCTCACAGACTACACAGCCTGTAAACAGCAACAGAAAAATATCATGTGCAAAAACAAGAGCCTGGAAGTTGCCAAGGAGAAGCAGTCAGTCTATGAAAAAGAGTGTCCTTGATTTTGATTGAGAGGAGCCTACTTCTTACCATATTCAAGGCAGTCATCTGGGTAGTACCTGGATCTTTATACTCATTGGTGAAGATTCTATGATTTCTTTCACACCGTAAAACATAAACAGTGACAGCAAGACAAAGCTTCCTAATGGAATTCTGCGGGTTCTTGCCTATCCATTGGGTGGACATAACTTCAATGAGACTCTGTCAAGAAGAAGAACGCCATGACCAATCACACCTACTGATGAAACTCCTCCAAACACTCTTTGAGTAAGAGCATTCAAAAAAAGATCGGAGTGGGATTCTTGATCAGCTCTACAAAGCACATAGGTAGTGCCACTATTGGGTGTAAAACTACGAATTCTGTCCTTTGTGGCCAGTCTACACTTAATAGCAAGCCAAAGAATAAAGCTGGATATGGGAATGTAAAGATTGAATCAAATAAGATGGTACCACAGCACCTCTAGTATGGTGGTCTTGATAAGACTCCAAGCTGAAGAAGTAAAGAATTTACCATTTACATGGGAAAGCCATTTGGTCTCATCATTTGTTTCCATTTTTGGGGAGTAATTAGACATAGAAGAGATGATCTCCTCAATAACACTGGAGTTTCTAGGATTAATTGAAGGCCACCTCCACTGGTGACCTTGGATAATGGAGGCAACCTTGGCATTCTCAGGGATCCCAGAATCATAAATCACTCTAGGACCCCATTTAAGAAGGAGAGGACCGTTAGGATGCCAAAAATCATGTCAGAGAGATGTACTCCTACCATTCCCAATAACATAAAGGATGAAAGCTCTTGCTAATTCCCTGATTTGCAGTAGCTTCCTCCAGTTCCATGAACAGACTTGTGATGGTTTGACTTCCCAAATGCTTCTGTCTCTAAGATGGTGATCCTTGATCCAGCTGGTCCAAGTGCTATTCTCATCAGAAATTAAGTGTCAGATATGCTTGAGCATGAGTGCTTTATTCCATGCCCTAAGATCTTTCAATCCTAAGCCCTCTTCCTTTGTAGGAACACATACCTCACTCCAAGCAACTTTGCCCCCCTTTGTTTTCATATCACTACCAGACCATAAAAAAGATCTAAGTTTCTGATCAATAGCATGGAGGACCTTCTTAGGAATCATGAGATGACTAGCCCAATACCCCCTGAATGCTACATAACATAGATTTAATGAGCTAAAGTCTCCCAGCATAAGACAGAACTCTGTTAACCCACGAATTAATCCTTGAATCCACTTTCTCAAGTAGCAAAGAGTAGTCATGCAACTTAAGCTTAGTGGTAATAATAGGGATCCCAAGATAATACAAAGGCAGACAACCAATGGAAAAACTGAAACACCCAGCCATCAACTGATGTTGCTCGTCAAGAACACCTGAAAGGAATATGTGGCTTTTGGAAGGATTGGCCTTTAAACCAAATAACATTTAGAATTTATCAAGTGCCTTTTTAAGAACATCGACAGTATTGGAGTCCCCATGGAATAACATGATTAAGTCATCTGCAAAGCAAAGATGAGAAATCTTTTGTCTTTTGCATCTCCAATGATATTTAAACTGAGGTTCGTCTTGAATGTCTTGCTTGAGAATCCTTGACAGCACTTCCATCACAATAACAAATAAATAAGGAGACATTGGGTCTCCTTGTCTAAGACCTCTACAGCTTGGGAAGTATCCTGCCAATTCACCATTAATATTGATAGAAAACTTAGGAGTAATAATGCATTCTCTAATTCATTTAACCACAATTCTGGGAATATTAAGAGTAGCTAACAGATCAAGCAAGAAGTCCAAGTCAACCATGTCAAAAGCCTTCATTAAATCAACCTTGATAACACATTTGGGAGCTTCATCATTCTTATGATAGTTCCTAAGCAATTCTTGGGCCAGAAGAATATTGTCCCCAATTCTCCTACCCTTTATAAAAGCAGTTTGAGATGGGTTGATCACATGGGGAAGAAGAATTTTAAGCCTATTTGCAATAATTTTGGAGATTACCTTATACAGGGTATTACAACATGAGATAGGCTTAAAATCATACATGCTTATGGGGTTGGGAACTTTAGGAACAAGAGCAATAATAGTAGCATTCAATTCCTTGAGAAACTGACCTGTGGCAAAAAATTCTTTAACAGCAGCAACAATGTCTTCACCAATGATAGACCAAGCCTTTTTGAAGAATAAATCATTAAAACCATCAGGACCTGTAGCTTTATTAGGATTGAGAGAAAAGCAAACCACTTTAATTTCAGCCTCAATAACTGCATTGCTAAGGATCTGAGCTTGCTCCCTTGAAATGGTGCTTTGTAAAATATTCCGTATAGCAGTAGTTCTGCAAGGATTCTGAGAGTTTCTTCTTCCCATTAAGTTTTGGAAAAAATTCACTGCCTCATCTTTAATTTCTTTATCTCCTTTAGCAAAAGACCCATCCTACCTTTGTATGGTGATAATCTTGGAATTGTTCTTTCTATTTGAGATGGATTTGAAGAAGAATGAGGAGTTTTTGTCACCAGCATCTAACTATTGGATTCTAAACTTCTGTCTCATAAAATTTTTCTCGATCTTTAAGGCCTCAAAACATTTCCCCACCAGCTCTTTTTCAAGAATCCTGAGTGATTGGTCAAGTGGGTTAGTAAGCAGCTGCATTTGACAAGCTGAAAGATGCTCATTTGCCTCCATAGCCTTGATAGTAACATCACCAACTTTTTTTTGTGGATTTTTTAAAACTCAACTTTCAAGAGCTTTAGCTTTTGGTTGACTTGGAATTGAATAGTTCCCCTAACTTGAGCTTGCCACACATTACTCACAATGGAAAGAAAATTCTCCCTCTCCGCAATGAAATTGAAGAACTTAAAAGGGCATTTTTTAGCTTTGATATCATTCCCCGATTTAACCACAATGGGGTTGTGATAAAAAATACCAGCAGGAAGAAACTCAGTAACTGCCATAGGGAATTTAAGAATCCAAACATTATTGACCATAGCTTTGTCCAGCTTCCTAACAGTACAGCCTGAACCCCTATTATTACACCAAGTAAATTGAACACTAGAATATCTCAAGTCGATGATCTCAGCAGCATGAATGACATTTTCAAAATCATCCATGGCCAAGGTCCTCCTAGCTGAGCCACCAAGAATTTCTTCAACTGATCTAACCACATTAAAGTCCCCAAGGATTATCCAGAGAACATTAAAAGTAGTTCTTGAAACACCCTCCATGTCCCTCTGAAGCCTTCTCCTCTCAATATCATCATTAGAACCATAACCATAGTAAGAACAAAAAAAAGTCCTGCTTGCATGATGAGTGACATTGCAATGAATAGCTTGGTCCATTTCAGCTAATTTTTTAACACTGATGCTTTGAGGATTCCACCAAATCCAAACCCTTCCTAGTGTGTGATTGTTGTAATTATCACACCAGCACCAATCTCTGATGATGGTTCTCCTGGCAACATCTTTATTAACAGTCTTAACTTTGGTTTCAACTATACCAACCAGGTCAAGATGCTATTCAAAAATTAGTCTCCTAACCTCCATTTGTTTAGGGGTGGAGTTAAGACCCCTAATATTCCAGCAAGAAAGATTGATCATTTGGGTTTGGGAAAACCTTGACCCTAGGCTTTAGGAACCCCAACTTTCCCTTGGTTAGGAGATTTTTGCTTTTGTTTCTTCTTTATAGTTGGACCAATTGGAATCCCATCAATGTTCTTCACTTTGCTGCTTAGAAGGCTTTTCACCGGGGAAACAGATTTCTCCATGTCATTCTCTTGCTTCTCAGAGAGGTCCACCACAAGGCAAGCAAACTTATTACAAGATGCAATGTTAACAGGAGCCTTAAGATTGGAGGAAGTTTGGATTACCACATTCCCAGAAGGAGCAAGAATCTCCTCTTGAGACTGTTGAGAGATCGCAAACAATGTAAGATGGGGGACACCCGAGCTTGTACTACATTTATTAAGCGTCACATGATTCTGCTTTTGACTATGTTCTGCTAAAACTGGATCAATAACCATTCATTTGCCCTTTTCTAAGGGTGACTTCTGTTGCCATACTTTCTTAGTTGTACCCATAGGACAATTAGAGTTTTTATGTCTAAACACCTTGCATTCTGTGCATATCCCAGGTTTTCGTTGATATTCAACAACAATCTCAATAATCTCTTCATCCTCATTATCATCGATGCCCTTCATACTAAGGTCAAAAGATTCAATGGCCTCCTTATCCGCTTCCAGTTCAACACATAATCTAGCATAGGTGATCCTTTGCTTGGATGTAGTGAGAGAATCGGCATCAAGGGGTTTACCAACTGCACTAGCTATGTGACTTAATCCTTCTTCGTTCCAGTATTCCAGTGGGATGTTGTAGAGCTTGATTCACACTGGAATCCTAAAGTGTGTATCTTTGGCAAGACGAAGTTTGGGGTGCCACCTTTTGAGTAAAATTGGTTTCCCAGAAAACATCCATGGACCTTCTTCAAGCACCTTGGAGCTAGCTGATTCATCATTGAATTTGAAAAAGAAGAACCCAAAGTCATTGGCCAAGACTTCAATGAGGTTTAGCCTATTCCATAACCTAAAGGCAAGTTGTTTGACCACCGAGAAGGGCAGTTTCCTATCAATGAAGTACCCCACGAGGCATGTTTCCCACTCCTTGCAGCCTTTTGCCGCTATGTCCCTCGGGGGTGATACCACAATTCTTTGAGCATCCCTAATGGGTTCAACAAATTTAAGGGACATGGCTTTATGAGTAGTTGATTCATCAAAGTTTGAATCCAAGCCCACTCCATTCTTGACAACTTGGCTCCAGAAGGTAGCTTGTTTCAATTGACCCTCACCTCGGGGTAAATGTTCAAGTGGTACTGTGGTCACCATTGATTCTTGTCTCACCTCATTTGGCAAAACAAGGGACACACCATCTTTTCTCCTAATAGAGGATTCAGAGACGAGATTAGAAATAGTGCAAGGATTTGGGTTTACTTGTGGCCAAGTCTCTGTTGTCAAGGAGCTGGTAATCTCGGCTGGCTTTTTGTTTGAGACTCCCTTGTGCACGTGTGGACCATTTGGAATGGTTGTGCAGGTACCCTCATTTGATAGAAATAGATCTGTGCCCAAGAATTGAGACCCAGAAGGTGAGCATGCTTGAGAGCCTTTTGGATTGACTATTGGGTTGAGCTATTGGTCATTCGGTGGGCAGGGGTTTGATATGTTATCCGCATTTGAGGGATCTGGGTTTTCAGTGA
>CM042185.1:9800218-9813258 GCA_023539305.1 Ilex asprella
GTCATGGAGAGAGAGACACACACAAACTCGAGGATGAGTATTTGGAGGTGGGAATTTGAAACCACATCCAATCAGGGGTAACTGGGTGGCTCTCCACCACATCCATCTTGTGTGTTTTATAGTTTTCCCTTCATTATCATCACCCATTCAATTTTCCAAACAAATAAGGTTCAAGAAAATTATTGGATATTAGGCATATAATTTGATGATACACAAAATTGTCTTGTGCAAGATCAACAGTCAAGTATTCAAACAGTTGCAATCAATAAACAATCAACGAACAATTAATAAAGGAACAGTAAAAAAATAGCCAACACGGAGATTTATAGTGGTTCTGTCTCAGATGACCTATTCCACTCTCGATGATGGCAACGGTAATGATGTACAAAATTGTCTTGTGCATGATCAACAGTCAAGTATTCGAACAATTGCAATCAATAAGTAATAAACGAACAATTAATAAAGGAATAGTAAACAAATAGCCAACATGGAGATTTATAGTGGTTCAGTCTCGGATGACCTACTCCACTCTCAATGATGGCAACGGTGGTCGGTGTTCTTTATTGTTGAATAATAGTTGTCGGAGGAATAACTCTAAGTGTGTTACAATGTTTTAGGTGAGGGAGAGAGCAGTAATAGGTGCAGGGGATGTGTGTCAATTTTGGAAGGGCGTTCCCCAATGTTGAGAGGGCTTACGTTATATAGTTAGGGTAAAAAGGTGAGTCGGTGACGTGAGGGAGAAGTTTTCATCATTTTGGTCCAGTGTAGTTGTGGTAGGATGCCTCCGTATCTCATCTTTCTCTCCCTCGTGCCCCTATATTAGACTTGATCTTCATCTTGAGCTTAGACTTGTCTTGAATTAGTGTGGCTTAGTGGGTCTTTATGAGACTGGGCTTATTCGATTGAGGTTGGGCTTTCCATATGGATTGGGCAACTTGGGATTGACGCATCATTTGCCCCCCAATGCCCCGTGTCCAAGGAAACTTGGAGAAGGGGGGCATTAGTTTGAATCTTGAGCTCTGGGTGGTGGAGACTCCTTCTTGAAATCTTTGGAAACCCTAAGTTAGAGATTGAAGGAGAAATTGGAGATGGGGAGCCTTGGACACTGCTCAATAAAGAAGGAAAAGCTGAGAGACAGGCAGACGGGCTGGGCAACGGCTTCATGATTGTGCAGGCAAGCAGGGGTGCTGCCTAGGCCTTTGGGTGAGCTGCCCTTTCGGTGGGCGAGCCAAGCGGGAGAGCAGTTGGAGATAGTGGGCTCCACTTTAGGCAGAGGGCTGCTTGGGCACCGAAGACACTGACCTGGGTGCCGAAGGTGCTGTCTTGGACAGCTTAGGCGAGCTGGCTCGGTCAAACAAGCGTGCAGAGGAGGCGGCATGAAGGTGGGTTGTCCAGATTGGTTAGTGGCGAGCAGACAACTTCCAGGTGAGTAAGGCACTCTTTTGGGCGAGCAGGTACTATTCCGGGTGAGGAGAATATTTTTTTTTTTTAACTTTGGGAGGCCAAAAAGTATGTTTCCAAGCTTTTTTGGACTTTTAACAGCAATAATCACAGCTTTTGGCTGTGTGTATTGTAGGACTCGCCGAGAGCTTTGATTTGATATATTATAAGCCTCATTTGGAACAACTGAGTAAAAGTTACGGTCAAAATTTCGAGCAGGAAGCTAGGAGCACGATTTGGGCGAGCATATTTTTTTTAAAAAAACTTCAAAAGGCCAAAACACCTGTTTCTGGGTATTTTTGGAATTTTTTAAGAAAGGCTTATTACCTGAGGCAATAAGTTTTGCTCCCCTCCTTGAGAGCTTCGATTTGGTATATAATAAGCCCCATTTTAAATTACGGAGCAGAATTTACGGTCAAAATAACGCGTAGAAGCTGGGTGCATGGTTTTGGGTGAGCAGCCCACTTTTGGGCGAGCACATACTGTGTTGGGCGACCAAACAGCCTCCTGGGCGAGCTGAATTTTTATTTCAAACTTCTGGAGGCCAAAACAGCTATTTCTAGGCCTTTTTTGGACTTTTTTAGCAAAGCCCATTACCAAAGGTAATGAGTTTTTCTCCCCTCGTCGAGAGTTTCAATTTTGTAATAAGCTCCGTTTGGAATTTCAATTCAAAAGTTGCAGTCAAAATAACGTACAACCTTTTTAAATTCGATTTTTTTAAAAACTCCTTTTGATTGGCAACCCCCTTCCTTTCAGTAGACTTCTTTTGGTTGTGGGACTCCATTAGCTATATAACCTCCCTCTTTTGCTTGTCTTTTTGAAGAGCACTAGATGGTGGTGGTGACTTAAGCGAGCACTTTGCTAATGGTGGAGGTGATGCGGACGAGCTGCCTTTTGCCGGATTTGATTTGGGCGAGCTGCCCTTATGCACAAGAGGGGTGAGCAGGCCTTGCAATGGATGAGGCTAGGCGCGCTGATTTGGCGAGCGCAAGTGGGCGCCCGAATCTGGTTGTTGGGGGCGTTGAGCAGTGTGATGGGCATGCAAGTGTGGTGAGCTCAATCGAGGCCAGACGCACAGGTGCACGGGCAAAGCAGAAAGGCAAGTAGCCCATTCGTGCAGGAATTATGGGCGCTTGTGTAAATAGGATGGGTAAGTTGTACGCGCCCGTGGAGGCTAGCCAAGTCGATGCTGAGGTCCAAGCGAGCCCGTTGTTGGGCGCCTAGGCTGTGATGGCCCTATTCGGGCGAGCAGACCATGAGGGAGGTGTTGCCTCAAGCACTGTGCAAGATGGGCACGCCGGGGCATGCACTGTGGAGAGGGGATCCAAGTAGGGCACCTGTGTTGGGCGCACAAGCTGTTGGGTGTGATAGAGGAAGTTGATCTAGGACTGGGCATTGATGCCCATGCACTGGGTGTTCAGGCCGAGGCAACCCAAGTAAGAGTGGAGTCTTTGGGCGAGCAGAGCAACTTAGGGAGTG
This sequence comes from Ilex asprella, assembly GCA_023539305.1. Classification (NCBI taxonomy): domain Eukaryota; kingdom Viridiplantae; phylum Streptophyta; class Magnoliopsida; order Aquifoliales; family Aquifoliaceae; genus Ilex; species Ilex asprella. The sequence continues at coordinate 9,803,138 of CM042185.1, forward strand.
TTTTGATGGGCTCCCAAGTGCTATACGAGCAGAGGGGGGCGCCTAGGTGCTGTTGTGCACGCGAAGCAGCTAGATGAGCACCTCACTGTGTGGGGTTGCTTGGATGGGCATTCTAATCCGCTTGGCATCTTAGGCGAGCATAGGTGTACCTTAAGCACGGCTCCAAGCGAGCAAGGAAGATTGGGCGCCTCTCCAGGCACTGGACTTCCCCATTTGGACAAGCAGAGGGGTTCAGATGCTTCTTTGGCGTGCTAGGCGTTGGGTACCAGATGGATGAGGCACCGTTTGTTGATACTGATCTATTGTAGTCCATCGGCGCCCAGAAATGACAAACAAATGTTATTCCAAACATCAAAATATTTAACAACATTAACTGGAGAGAGATGTAGGTTGTTTGCGCTAGAGCAAAGACAACTTGAGTATTGCTGGCGACCCATAAGAGAGTCCTTAAGTTTGAGAACAGTGTAGAGACCAAGCTTTTGGCGTCCCGTGAGAGAGCCGCTAAGCTGGATATGCAGGCTGCCTGTTTGAGAACAGTGCAGAGGCCAAGCTTTTTGTGACCTGCGAGAGAGCTACTAAGCTGGATATGTAGGCTGCCTGTTTGAGAATAGTGCAGAGGCCAAGCTTTTGGCGACCAGCGAGAGAGCCGCTAAGTTGGATATGTAGGCTGCCTGTTTGATAACAGTGCAGAGACATGTCAAGCTTTTGGTGATTCGCGAGATAATTCACCTTGCCTGGACCTGTTGATTTCCTCAGCATTTATATACTTTTGAGCTTTAGCCAATAGTTCTGGCATGCTCTTTGGTGGTCGCTTCAGTACTGAGAAGAAGAAACTTGATGGGCGGAGGCCTCCCAAGAAGGCAGTCATAGTCACCTTGTCATCGGGCTCCTCAACTTGGAGGACCTCCTCGTTAAAATGAGTGAGGTAGCTTTTTAAGTTCTTATCTCGTTCTTGCTTTATGTTGAGCAGGTGGGTGGCAGACTTTTGTTGGCGGTGTCCACCAATGAACTATGTCACAAAGTATCTGCTCAGTTAGGCGAAGGAGCCTATGGAGGCCGGAGTGAGTTTAGCGAACCATTGTCGCGCTAATCCCTTCAAGATAGTTGCGAATACCCTACACATAATTTCGTCGGGGACATTGTGCAGCTACATGAGGGTCTTATAAGTGTCGAGATGGTCCAATGGGTCCTTCGTATAGTCAAAGGTTTCGACGGGTTTCATTTTAAACTTTTGGGAAAGTGGATAGTTCGCCATGTCAGGTATCAAATGTGTGTCGGTTTCTCTAACGAGTTAGTCCATTATCTCGGGTTCTTGCCCCTTAATGGCGTTGAGGACGTTACCCAGTTGATTTTGTACCTTTTTTATTTTTTGCTCCATGTGGTTGGGAACTTCTTTGAAATGGCTCCCGTGATCCACACTTTAGTGGTTCTTGCCCTCATCCCCTTGGAAATAAAGATTTACACTACGGAAAGAGGGAATCGGAGGAGGAGGTGGAGGTCCCTCATGGGGAGCTCCTCTGTGTGGGGCGCTCAAGGAGGCTCCTAAGGGAGCGTCTAGATGAGGAACGTCGTGGGGAGCTCCCTGACGCCCAGGGCATGGAGCTCCTCTGACTTGAGGTCCAGGATATGCTCCTCCTTGTTCGACGAGCATAAATTGCAAGATTTATTGGTTCTGGGCCACAAGCTACTATATAGTCTCTAACATTTGCTGCGCATTTGGGACATGATTGGATGTTGGAGGAGCAACCTCCTTCTCTTGTGGTGGATTATTTTCAGGTTGGTTTATGGATCTGGTAGTGATGGTCATTGATTCAACAGAGAGAATGATTTGAAGTGAGAATTTTCTTCGACTCCCACAGACGGCGCCAAACTGATGATACACAAAATTGTCTTATGCAAGATCAACAATCAAGTATTCGAACAGTTGCAATCAATAAGCAATAAACGAACAATTAATAAAGGAACAATAAACAAATAGTCAACACGGAGATTTATAGTGGTTCGGCCTCGGATGACCTACTCCACTCTTGGGGATGGCAATGGTGATGATGCACAAAATTGTGTTGTGCAAGATTAACAGTCAAGTATTTGAACAGTTGCAATCAATAAGCAATAAGCAATAAGCGAACAATTAATAAAGGAACAGTAAATAAATAGCCAACACGAAGATTTATAGTGGTTCGGTCTCGGATAACCTACTCCACTCTCGGGGATGACAATAGTGGCCGGTGTTCTTTATTGATGAATAATAGTTGTCGGATGAATAACTCCAGATGTGTTACAATGCTTTAGGTGAGGGAGAGAGAGAGAGAGCAATAGGTGCAGAGGATGTGTGTCAATTTTGGAGGCACGCTCCCCAATGTTGAGAGGGCTTATGCTATATAACTAGGGTAAGAAGGTGAGACGGTGACATGAGGGAGAAGTTTCCATCATTTTGGTCCAGTATAGTTGTGGTAGGATGCCTTCGTATCCCATCTTTCTCTCCCTCGTGCCCCTGGATTAGACTTGATTCTCATCTTGAACTTGGACTTGTCTTGAATTAGTGTGGCTTAGTGGGTCTTTATAAGACTGATCTTTTTCGATTGAGGTTGGGTTTTCTATGTGGATTGAGCCACTTGGCTTGACCCATCATAATTAATATTGATGAGTCTACTTTCTACGTCGCTTTCCTTCACTCACTGTCTCTATCTCCTTAGTAAAATTTCCATGTCCAAGCATGGATAATGAGGTACAAAAAAAAAGAGGGTGGTGAGGGTCCTGAAAGTCCCTGTCTTCTGGAGAGAGAGAGAGGTCCTTCGCTATAGAACACCATGGAAGTAACCTTCATAATCCATGTACCCCGACTTAGCCCCAAAACGGTGGTAAATCACATTAAAACTATTAGCCTAATTTCATGAGTAAATATTGGGTGTAACCCTTACAATATTTCATTATTGTTGAAATGGTGTAACTATCTAATAAATAAATAAAATTTATTTTTTTATCACAAAGTGGTTATGTATAACATGATTGGGTAGTTATGAGTTTTAGTGGACCCATTTGTTGATTTATTTACTTATTAGTGGACCGTTACACGACGTGATAATACTAACATGGTGTAACGGTTTACACCCAATATTTTCTTTTTACTTTTTTAGGTTAAAATACAATTTTAGCCTCAAAAGTATGTGTGTAGTATTTATTTAGTTCACAATCTTATAATTGTGTATATCTAGTACCTAAGGTTCTTAATTTATATTTACATGGCACAATCCCAAAAGTCTGTCAGAAAATTGTGACGATTTTGATCACGAATCAATCATGTGGTTTTTAATTTTGTATCTATTTAGTCTCTAAAATTTATAATTTGTGTCTAACTGAGCCCTCATATGTTGGAGTAAATATTTGGTGTAAATGTCATTATTGTCATGTAATGTCACCAGTCAACAATAAAACAAAAAATAGAATTAGTAAACCCTCACTATATTCCAACATGGCAAAAGTTATTATTGATAGTTAGTAAAACAATATAACTTACTAAGTCCACTTGTTATTTTATCACTAGTTGATGATATCACTTCATCAATATTATGTTGTGTTATATCCACTTGATATTCTATCATTGGTTGATAATATTACATCATTAATATCATGTTGAATTATTGTTATATCCAATATTTGTTTCACGTGTTGGATACAAGGCTGCCAGATCATTTTAAGTCATCAAACTTAATCCTCAAAAATGGGTATTGTACCGTCGATTATTATTTTTTGGTAAAGTTATAATTCAAAAGAGAGATATTACAATTATTTAAGAGAAGTTTATGATCGATCACAGACACACATGATCTCAATTGTGAACTTTTCTTGAATAATTATAACTCCTCCCTTTTGAATTATAACTTGACCGTTAAAAATTATAACTTACAGCTCACAAAAATATTAACTTAACTTACAACCGGTTGTACGGTATCTCTTTTGGTATCGTAAAATTCCCCCAAAATAGCACAGTTGTTTGTCTGTTTGCTTTAGAAGTATAGCCGTACTATTTAAATTCCTTCCTTTTTTAAGGGGCGGGGTTACTTGCACTAAAAAAATTTATTTAATTTAGAGGTGACAAAAGGGTGGGTTAGATTAAATTAGATTGGGCTAAAATAAATTCAATCTATTTTTCACTTACGTAATAAATATGTTATAACGGGTTGACTTTATAATAGGTTGGATAAAACCAATTAACTCATAAAATAATTAAAACTCTTAATAGACACATTACTATACCAAAACACACACACACACACACACATTAGTAGTACACCAAAATATAAACATACACACACACTAAAATACTAAAACACACACAAACCAATACACTAAAAATATAGATACTAATACACTAAAATACACACTAATTCACCAAAAATACACACACATATACTAACACAAAAACTAAAATACATTTAATAAAAAAAATACACACATAATGGGTCGGGGGTCGATTATGGGCAATGAGTTGGTACGTGGGTCATGGATCAGATCATGAGTTATGAGTCAACCCATGCATCGTGGGTCATAGTCTACTCGTGGGTTATGAGTTGTCTCGTGGATTGTGGGTCGACCCGTGGGTTATGGTGGTGTATTAGTGTATTTTTTATATATATTAGTGTGTATATATTTTGGTGTATTGGTATATATGTGCGTATTTTTTGATGTAATAATGTGTGTATTTTTTGGTATATTAGTATATTTATTTTATTTTATTACTTGTGCTATTTAATAAAAAGATAAATATTCAACTAAATGGGTACCCATTTATAATTCATATTAACTCGTTTAATTAAAATGAATCATATTATCCAACTCATGTAGAACTCATATTAATTAGAAAAAATTGGAATGAGGTACACGAAATTAGATTTAATTGTAAAAAAGTACATAGAAAAAAATGTTGGACAATTAAGTCCTTAATTTTAATATTTATTTATATCTAAGTACATTATTTGAATTTTACTGATTTTTTGTGACATTTTTATCCTCTATTGATCAATATGTATTTTTTTTGAAAAATTGTGCATTAAACATCTCTTAGTTTTATGAAAGAATTTTAATTTTTCATATTTGTATGTCCTCCCTTGATTCATGTATATATTTTTTTAAAACTGATTTTATTTTAAAATTATATTTAATGCACCTGATTAATGCTTTTTTTTTAAAAGTAGTTTTGTTTTCAAATTATATTAATAGTCAAACAGTGTAACAATAACAGTATAATAAATCATTTACACAAAATATTGTACTATTACATTTTGTCAAACATATATTTTCATATAATTTCATTGAAAACAGTTCATCTCCATTTTGAATTTGTTACTACATGTAAAAAACCACTGAACAATGTTTTTGTTATAGTGTATTGTTACACTGTCTTTATTACAGTATATTTGTTACACTATTATAGAGTTCGAATATTAACAAATTTTAAAATTCAAACAAGTGATATATTCTAAAATAAACGGAATGTTAAAAGTATTCTATAAAACTAGTAGTAGTAAATATTTAATGCATAAATATAATTTGAAAATAAAATCACTTTCAAAAAAAATACACATGAATCAAGGTGCATTAAAGATATGAAATTTTAAATTAAATGACTCTAAATTTCAGTGCTTAATAAATGTCTTGTTAAAGTCTAATTAGGAAAGAAAATTTTACAAAATGGTCATTTATGTTTTTATATCTCAGTTGTGTACTTTTTTCTAAAATATTTTGTTTTATATACTTTTTTACAATTAATTCTAATTAGGTGTACCAACTTTAAAGAAGCCTATTAATTAATATAGATACCCAACCTATTTATTTATGGACGAGTTGGACGGAATTATTAGACTGATATCATGTGCTATATATTAGGGATAGTTTTGTAATTACACAATGTACTCTTTATATATATATATATATATATATATATATATATATATGATCACACACCATACTTGGTAGTGTGGAATTCCATATTTCTTCATGGTATCAGAGCTTTGAATATTTGATATCATGTCTACCACTACTGTGTCTTCTTCTTCTTCTTCTTCTCATAATCTTCCTTCAATCACAACTACTACTACCATTCCATCTGCCTCTTTTTCCCAACCTGTCCAATCCATTTCCAATATAAAAAATTATATCTCTGTTGTGTTGGATTTTTCTAACTATTTACTTTGGCGTGAACTTTTTCTGTCTGTTCTTAAAAGCCATGATGTTTATGGCCACATTGATGGTTCTTCTCCAAGTCCTTCACCATTTTTGATAGATGGTTCCAATAACCAAATTCCTAATCCGGAATACAAATCTTGGTTACAGGTTGATTACATGGTCCTTTCGTGGATTCAAGCCACCGTTTCATCTGACATTCTTTAGGCTATTATCAAACCAAACTTCAATCAGTCTGCGCATGACACCTGACACTATTGAGCAATTATTTCATGATCAAGTGCATTCTCGTGTTCTGCAATGAAAATGCAATTTTATCACCATCCCAAGGGTGATCTTGCAATGAATGTTTATCTCTAGCAACTCAAATCCATTGCTGACTCTCTTGCCTCTGTTGGTAATCCGATCTCGAACACTGATCTGGTTATGCAAGCTCTTGTCGGTCTTCCTTTTGACTATGAAAGTGTTGTCACCGCTATCTCTAATCGGATTCCTTTTCCCTCTTTTCCTGAGGCCCGTTTCCTTCTCTTCATTCATGAAATCCGGCTTCAACAAATGGCTACCATCACCAAAAATTCCGCTTCTTCAACTGCTTTTGTTGCCAACCACACTAATCCCTCTTCTTCATCGGCTCCTCGCGGTAGTAAGGGTGATCGAGGTCGTGGTTCTCACAATTCCAATGGTCACCATTCTCGTAATGATCATCGAAATGATCATTCACGGGGACGTGGTCGATCTGGTTTCTCTCGTCAGAATCATTATCATGATCAACGGTTTTTTCGCCTACCCTCCTTCACCAATCGTCCCCCTTATCAGGGTCGTGGTTCTTCCATTTTGTGTTCTCGTCCTCCCTTTCCTCCTCCTTCATATTCTCCATCTCCATCTCCCCCATTCAATGCCAACTTTGTTTCGAATTCTATCACTCAGCCAGTGAATGCCCTCAAAATTCCAAAACCTTTGTTGTCGACACCAACTCTATTTCCCTTCATGCTCCTCCAATGCATGATTCATTTGATTCGACCTGGTTTTCGGATATGGGAGCTTCTTCTCATATGACCCCTATCACAGGTAATTTGACTTCTCTTTCTCCATATACTGGTGCTGATCGTGTTCAAGTTGGTAATGGTCATCTTTTACCTATCACTCACACTGGTCAATCTTATATTAAATCACCCAATTCTTCTTTTTCTCTTGGCAATGTTTTGGTTGTTCCCCAAATTCAAAAAAATCTTCTTTCTGTCAAGTAATTTACTTCTAATAATAATTGCAGTATTGACTTTGATCCTTTTGGTTTTTCTATCAAGGACCTCCGGACGAAGAAGGTCCTCCTCAGGTGCAATAGTTCTGGTCCTCTGTATCCACTTTCTCCTACTGGTGGTGCTTCCATGGTGTCTACCTTTACAACTTCGAGGGTGTCTCCACAAATTTGGCATAGGCGTTTGAGTCATCCCGGGTCTCGTGTTTTGTCGTTTAAATAATGGCATATTGCCTTCTTCTTGTAAACAAATTGATTCTGGTTTTTGTCAAGCTTGTCAATTTGGTAAACATGTACGCTTGCCATTTCGTGAATGTTATGTTCGTTCCACCTGAGCTTTTGCTTTAATTTATTCGGACCTATGGACATCTCCAGTTCTTTCTTTTACTAGTTATCGTTATTATTTATTGTTCATGGATGATTATTCTCGTTATTGTTGGGTTTTTCCACTCCGCCATAAATCTGAAGCATTTGCTCATTTTAAATTCTTTTATGTTTTGATTTCCACCCAATATCATGCTTCAATTGAAAGTTTCCAATGTGACAATGGGCATGAATATGTGAATAATTCTTTTAATACATTTCTCCATTCTTATGGCATTCGTTTACGTTTGGCTTGTCCTCACACACATCAACAAAATGGGGTTGCTGAGTGCTTGGTGTTTTTCCCTATTGTTCCTAACTTACTAATTTCTCCCACAATGTATGTATGATATATGTGTGAGGGGGAGTGTCACTCTCCCTTGGGACGATGTCAAAAGAAAGGTCAAGGAGAAAATGGAATGGAATGAATGAAATGTGTGTGTGTGTGTGTGAACAAAAGTGCTCCTCAAGCGCAAGAAGTCTTTTGAGTGTCGTGTTTTACTTGGAAAAGTATTCCAAGGTCGTCTCCTCAGGGAAGGAAGTGAACCATTATGAAGGTGATTTTTATTAAAGAAAAGGGTAAAACCATTTTTTTTGTTTTGAAATTTGGTGGTGGTTTAAGTTGTGGTAATGAAATGAAAACAAGTGTTGGCTATCCAAAGAGGTCATTCCAATGGGAATCCCAATTCAACTCGAAACCTTCATCCAATAGTGTATAGATGAACGATTGATTCGTGAGAAACTAGGGACGAGATGATGAGGATCCAAGCATAACCTGTGACTAAGCCTACGGGATATCAAAGACTCATAACTACATCCACTCTCAACCCAGTCAAACCGAACCATCGTAGACTGAGAGGAGGAAAGACAATGAGTTGAAACGACATACCCAAGAGGAGGTCTCCCTTGGATTAGCCAACTAAAAACTTAGTTATTCATGGTTAAAGTAAAGATAACAATGAATTGGGAGAACATTATGAAGAAATAAAGGTTAAAACTAAGCATAAAAGAAATGCATCAATATAAACGATCTTCGACAAAGAATGAGTGAATCACATTCCACCCTTTACGGCTTCGGTAAAGCTCTAGAAAAGTAGAAGAGTTTCACTCCTCTTAGGGAAGAAGGAAGCTCCAACAATGGAAGTAAAACAAAACAAGACTTAAATTAAAAGAAAGCAGTAATTACTTGGCGGGTATTCCACAACCAAGAAAAAAACTAGTAAGCATACAAACAAAGCAATAACAACTTGGAGGGATGTCCACAACCAATAACTCTAACAAAAACTTATATTCTTACAAGCCACAAAGGGGTGGTATTTATAGGCAAAGCCTTTACAAACCCCAAGGGATAACATTTACAAACCCTAAAGATTCCATTCACAAGCCCAAGAGATGACATTTACGAACTTCCAAAAGTTGTCCTTCACAAGCTTCTAATTGTTGTCATTCATAAGCTTCCAAAAGTTGTCATTCACATGTTTACAAAAGATGTCATTCACATGCTTGCACAAGATGACATTTGAATTACTTTAATCTCTTTTTGTTTAGATCTTTAATAATTGTCATCTTAGAATTTGTAGCTTTGTTGATGAGCACATAATATTGCACATTTCATGGCCTCATTACATTCATTATAACTCAACTTTTGCATTTAATTATTTAGTGTTAGCCTATTTTATGAATAATATTGAATTCTCGATGTTGCATGTTTTGATAGCTTAAATGTTGGATTTTAGGACCTTGCAACTATGTTGGATGTGTGGTAATGGCATGGACACAATACATGAAGAATTGGAGGCTTAAAAGTGAAAAAATCAAGGAGGTATTAGTGTTTTGAAACAAAGGCACCAGCTGCCACGTCACTGGGAAGTACCGCCTCGGTTTTCCTTCATTTTGACCATGATCTACTCAGAATTTGGAAAAGTTTAAAACATGAAAGTTGTATATCTGGATGTCTTCTGTATCATGTCAAAATTTAAGTTCAATCCAACGGTTATATCAAGAGTTATGCCAATTATACCAAAGCTGGTCCAGAGCATGGGAGAGGTATGGGCTGCAATGTGGGGGTTGGCTCCTAGCATGTCAAGACCCATCCTTTCAACCTCCCATTGATGGGGAGGCCTGCACAAACATGCTAGAGACCATCATGCACGAAAATGAATGACACACACTCCATATATACAACATTATTCAGCATTTTGAAGGGTGGCTACCTAAGCTTAGAATAGTTAGGAAGAAGATGAATAGTAGTAATGTTTATGTTTTTGCATTTCCCTTTCCATTTCAATTGTTGTAAGCTTTAAACTTCTTGTAATCTTTA
>CM042185.1:9818258-9838479 GCA_023539305.1 Ilex asprella
ACTGTACATATAAATACTAGCTACTCCTCCACCAAATTCGGATACACTGGATCAATTAAATCCTCCTCCACCATTTGCTCTTCAAAACCCTCAAAGAATGGCTTAAGTCTTTGGCCATTGACCTTAAATGTTTGGCCATCTTTGGGGTTTGTGATTTCCACCGCTCCATTAGGGTAGGCCACCTTGAAAAGATAGGGGCCATCCCATCGGGATCTTAACTTTCCTTGAAAGATGGAGAGACGAGAGCTATATAAGAGCACTTTTTGCTCGGGCTCAAATGACTTTCTTGTGATGGAATTGTCATGAAAAACTTTAGTCCGTTCCTTGAAAATTTTAGAGCTCTCATACGCATCTCTTCGGATCTCATCCAATTCATTCATTTTCAATTTTCTTTGTTCCCTAGCCATTTTCATGTTAAAGTTCAAAGTCTTTATGACCCAGTAGGCCTTATGCTCCAATTCAACTGGCAGATGACAAGCTTTTTCATAAACTAGCCGGTAAGGAGACATGCCTAAAACAGTGTTATAGGCAGTACGGTATGCCCATAAGACATCGGTCAACCTTTCCGACCAATCCTTCCTGTTTGGGTTAACCGTTTTTAATCTCCCTGTTAGCTAATTCAGCTTGGCCATTGGTTTGTGGTTGGTAAGCAGTGGACACTTTGTGTGTAACGCCATATTTAAACATTAATGATGCAAATGACCTGTTACAAAAATGGGAACCACTATCACTAATTATTGCACGAGGTATCTCAAATCTCGAGAAAATATTCTCCTTAAGGAACTTGACTACGACTCGGTGGTCATTAGTATTGGTTGGGATAGCCTCTACCCACTTGGATACGTAGTCCACTGCCAAAAGAATATACAAGTAGCCAAACGACATGGGAAATGAACCCATGAAATCGATGTCCCAACAGTCAAATATCTCGATGACAAGAACGGGGAAAAGGGGCATCATATTTTGACGGGTCACACTACCTAATCGTTGGCATCAGTCATATGTCTTGCAATATGAAATACAGTCCTTAATAAGAGAGGGCCAGTAGAAACCTGACTGAAGAATTTTGGCCGAGGTTTTCTTTGCCGAGAAATGTCCGCCACAGGCTTGGGAATGACAGAAGGCAAGGACATTCCGCTGTTCATTTTCAGACACGCATCTCCTCATGATCTGGTCTGGGCAATACTTGAACAGGTATGGATTATCGAAGTAAAAATACTTCACGTCTGCCATTAAATCTCCTTTTATCTTCAGGGCTCCACTGTGACGGTATTTGTCCTGTCACAAGATAATTACAAATATCAGCATACCAATGACAAATAGAATAAATTGACAATAAATGTTCATCGGGAAAAGAATCAGGGATGGGAATGTGCTCATCGGCCTCTTGCACCACCAATCAAGATAAATGGTCCGCCACCACATTCTCCACTCCTTTCTTGTCCTTGATTATCAGATTAAATTCTTGAAGTAGGAGGATCCACCGGATAAGTCTTGGTTTGGCATCCTGCTTAGACAATAGATACTTTAAAGCAGAATGATCAGTATAAACAACTATCGGTGAACCAAGGATGTAAGACCGAAATTTATCTAATGCAAATACTACTGCTAACAACTCTTTTTCCGTGGTGGTGTAATTCATTTGAGCTTCATTAAGAGTTTTGCTAGCATAGTATATTACATACGGTCTATTATTCTCCCTTTGACCGAGCACTGCGTCGACCGCGAAATCATTCGCGTCACACATCAGCTCAAAAGGTAAATCTCACTTGGGTGGTCGCATAATTGGAGGTGTGACAAACATACTTTTGAGTTTTGAAAAAGATGTCTTGCAACTATCCGACCATTCAAATGGGACATCTTTAGACAACAAATTGGTCAAAGGTAGGGCCAATGCACTAAAATTTTTAATGAAACGATGGTAAAAACCCGCATGGCCCAGAAACGACTTGATATCCTTGACGACTTTCGGCGTAGGAAGGTTGGAGATGGCCTTCACCTTTGATTTGTCAACTTCTATTCCTTTCGCCGAAATGATGTGCCCGAGAACAATTCCTTGTGTGACCATGAAGTGACATTTCTCTCAATTCAAAACCAGACTCTTCTCTTCACATCTCTCCAAAACCTTCTCTAAATTCTTCAAACACCCATTGAAAGAATCCTCAAAGACTTAGAAGTCATCCATGAATACCTTAACAATATTCTCCACCATGTCACTAAAGATTCCCATCATGCAACGTTGAAAAGTTCCGAGGGCATTACATAGTCCGAAAGGCATGCGACGATACGCGAAGGTACCGTAGGGACAAGTGAAGGTGATTTTTTCTTGGTAGGGCAATCTCTATCTGGTTGTAGCCAGAGTATCCATCCAAAAAGTAATAGAAAAGATGCTCCGCTACTCGTTCTAGCACTTGATCAAGGAATGAGATTGAAAAGTGGTTTTTTCTTGTACACAGATTGAGCTTTCGGTAATCAATACAAACTCTCCACCCGGTGATCACCCTCATTGAGATAAGCTCGTTCTCCTCATTCTTCACAACACTGACTCCCGACTTCTTGGGTACTACTTGCGTGGGACTAACCCACTTACTATCGGCAATTAGAAAAATAATACCCACGTCAAGTAGTTTCAACACCGCATCCCTCATCACGTCTTTCATGATCGGATTTAACCTCCTTTGTGGTTGGCGGGATGATTTTGCATCCTCCTTAAGATAGATTCGGTGTGTGCAAATAGTGGAATTTATCCCCTTTATGCCTGTAATTGTCCAACCAATTGCCCATTTATGTCTCCTCAACACCTCCAAGAGCTTTTCTTCTTGCCTTTCATCCAACGTTGAACTAATCACTATCGGAAATGACTCATCTTCCCCAAGATATGCATACTTCAAATGGAAAGGTAATGGCTTCAATTCCAAGTTAGGTTTTTGTACGTCGGATGGGAATATCTTTTTGTCTTAGTGTGGGAGTTTTACAAATGTAGGGATCCATTTTTTTATCCCTTTCAAACTTTCCAATTCTTTTTGCTCATCCTCTTCCTCCCTATTAACAACGTCCTCCTCTCTCAAATTGAAAGTGCTCATTGACTCCATGTGCTCCTCTACCAAAGTGTCAATCCGATAAATGTCATATGCTTCCTCATCATCCCCCGGTTGCTTGCATAAGTTAAACACATTGAGCTCCATTGTCATATTCCCAAATGCTAACTTCATAAAACCGTTCCTGCAGTTAATCACGTCATTAGAGGTGGCAAGAAAAGGTCTACCAAGTATTACAGGGATTTGGGAGCTAAGATTTGCAACAGGGTGAGTGTCAAGCACAATAAAATCAACAGGAAAGTAAAATTTATCCACTTGTACTAAAACATCCTCAACTACTCCCCTTGGTGTTCGAACACTACGGTCCACCAGTTAAAGCGTGATTGGAGTAGGTTTCAATTCTTCAAGCTTGAGTTGTTGATACACGGAGTAGGGGAGAAGGATGACACTTGCTCCCAAATCAAGCAATGCTTGTTCAACCCGGCAATCTCTAATGGTTATGGCAATGGTGGGGCAGCCGGGGTTCTTAAACTTCGGAGGAGTGTTTGTCCTCAAAATTGAGCTTACTTGCTCGGTGATGAAAGCCTTCTTGTGACATTGAGCCTCTTTTTTACCGTGCACAAGTCTTTTAAGATCTTTGCATATGATGGAATTTGTTTTATAGCATCGAGGAGTGGGATGTTTATCTTCACCTGCTTAAACATCTCAAGAATATTAGCATAATTAGCCACCTTGACCGGTGGCTTCAAACTATTAGGAAAAGGGACAGGGATAGGCGAAACAATTACACTTTCATCAATCACCTTTTCTCTCTCAACCACCTCACTCTCTTTCTTCTCACTTACCCCACCCCCATCGGCGTTACCCTTAGTCTCTTTTTCTAATACCAATGGCCTTGGGTGAGACCTTTGACACAATGGTTTTATCAATTTTCTTGTCATTCCGAAAGGTAGTAACCGTCTTAAGTTGCTCACAACTCTCTTGGATGGGTTCGGCCAACTCAACCACATGTTGACCCTTGAAATTTTCTTGGGGTTGAACGGAGAATTTTTCTTTCTCTTGTTGAGACAACCCGATTTGTGATCTTTGTGAGTTGAGCCGAGATGTTGTTGTTGAAAGTGATTTGGTTTTGAATGAAATTATAAAGCACATCCTCTAAGTTCCTCTTATGAGGAGGTTGGTAGGTGGGAGGATGAGATGGTGCTTGTTGGGGATGACCTTGGGGAGATGGATTAGATTGTTGCCCTTGTGGATTAGACCGGTGGTATTGGGAGCTAGATGCTTGCCCTTGACCTTGGGATTGAAATTGAGTTTGCCTAGGAGGTGCGGGCAATGTGTATGTGTTTGAGCCATAAGGGATAGGGTCCTCATTCCTCCAACTAAAATTAGGGTGATCACGCTACCCCGCATTATGAATGTTGAAATTCAGAAAAAATGATTGCCTAGGTTGGTTGAAGGCATTGATTTGTTCATGATATGCTTCTTTAAGTGCCGGGATGCTCGGGCACTCCGATGTGGAATGGTCAACACCACCACAAATAGAATAAGACTCCTTAGCTCTTGACACATGAGACACTTCTCGTCTCCTATCCACCTTAAGGCTATCTACTTTCTTAGACAATTTGGAAATTTGTGAAAGTAGATCCTCCCGGTCTTTCAAGTCATATATCCCCCCCTTTTATGATTGACTACTACCCGGTAATGTCCTAGGTACATCATTTAGGTCCCTAACATCCCAAGATTGTGCATTTTCGGCCAAGGTAGCAAAGTAGTCAAGGGCCTCATCAGGATCTTTGTTCAAAAATTCACCATTGCACATCATGTCAATGAATTGTCTATAGTTTAGTGTAATTCCTTCGTAGAAGAAACTCACCAATTTTCATGATTTAACCCATGATGTGGAATGGACTGGATTAAATCCTTGTAACGATCCCAACACTGGTAGAATTGCTCATTGGGATTTTCAGAAAAATTTTGGATTTCTTTTTTTAAAGAAGTGGTTCTATGAACCGAAAATTTTTTTTTCAAAAAAGATGAAATTATTTGGTCCCAAGATAACATGGTCCGAAACACCAAGGAATCAAGCCAAATCCTTGCCTTACCATCCAAGGAGAAAGGAAAAAAATTCATCCTCGCTATTTCCTCCATGTTATAATTTTGGATAAAGGTTGCAACTATCTTCTCATAGGACCTTATGTGATTATACGAGTTTTCATTCTGGATCCTGCAAAATTTGGGGAGTAGTTGCAACATCCAAGGTTTGACTACAAAGAGATGAGCTTGGACGGGAAGAAGGATGCATGATGGTGTGGTGCTATGGGTTGGTTGAAGGAACTCCCACATTGTCCTAGCTAGAGGGTCAAGTTGGATGTTCACCTCATTCATAGGTGGAAAAAAATGAACACGTGGGTTAGGCATCCTAGGTTCGGGCAATCCCCCACCCCTTTGGTTATTTAGGTTTGCACCAACATTATCAAAATTCCCACCCCCATGCATGTTTGGGTTGACACCCGCATTTTCAAAATTGTCACCCGCATCATCGGGTAGGTCTTGTTCAAGGTTCATGTTGGGGTCTATGAGTTGTCTAACCAATCGGTTTTGCTCGTCCCGTCCCCACATGCAACAAAGGATCAAAAATTTAAGTTATACAAAAACAAGAATATATACAAGGACAACGTACCTCAGCCCATGATAAAGATCACGGGACTTACCTCCGTTGTCCAGAAATCACCTTCTTGGTTTGACACTTGTCTTCCACGACAACGACGCCAAAAATGTTTGGTGTTTTTCCCTGCTGTTCCTAACTTACTAACATCTCCCACAATGTATGTATGATGTATGTGTGAGGGGGAGTGTCACTCTCCCTTGGGACGATGTCAAAAGAAAGGGCAAGGAGAAAATGGAATAGAATGAATAAAATGTGTGTGTGTGTGTGAACAAAAGTGCTCCTCAAGCGCAAGAAGTCTTTTGAGTGTCGTGTTTTACTTGAAAAAGTATTCCAAGGTCTTCTCCTCGGGGGAGGAAGTGAACCATTATGAAGGTAATTTTTATTAAAGAAAGAGGTAAAATCATTTTTTTTTATTTTGGAATTTGGTGGTGGTTTAAGTTGTGGTAATGAAATGAAAACAAGTGTTGGCTAATCCAAAGAGGTAATTCCAATGAGAATCTCAATTCAACTCGAAACCTTCATCCAATGGTGTATAGATAAACGATTGATTCGTGAGAAGCTAGGGACAAGATGATGAGGATCCAAGCATAACCCGTGACTAAGCCTACGGGATATCAAAACTCATAACCACATCCACTCTCAACCCAGTCAAATCTAACCATCGTACACTGAGAGGAGGAAAGACAATGAGTTGAAACAACATACCCAAGAGGAGGTCTCCCTTGGATTAGCCAACTAAAAACTTAGTTCTCATGGTTAAAGTAAATACAACAATGAACTGGGAGAACATTATGAAGAAATAAATGTTAGAACTAAGCATAAAAGAAATGCATCAATATAAACGATCTTCGACAAAGAATGAGTGAATCACTTTCTACCCTTTACGGCTTCGGTAAAGCTCTAGAAAAGTGGAAGAGTTTCACTCCTCTAAGGGAATAAGGAAGCTCCAACAATGGAAGTAAAACAAAACAAGACTTAAATTAAAAGAAAGCAGTAATTACTTGGCGGGTATTCCACAACCAAGAGAAAAGCTAGTAAGCATACAAACAAAGTAATAACAACTTGGAGGGATGTCCACAACCAATAAATCTAGCAAAAACTTATATTCTTACAAGCCACAAAGGGGTGGTATTTATAGGCAAGCCTTTACAAACCCCAAGGAATAATATTTACAAACCCCAAATATTCCATTCACAAGCCCAAGAGATGACATTCACAAGTTTCCAAAAGTTGTCCTTCACAAGCTTCTAATTGTTGTCATTCATAAGCTTCCGAAAGTTGTCATTCACATATTTGCAAAAGATGTCATTCACATGCTTGCACAAGATGACATTTGAATTACTTTAATCTCTTTTTGTTTAGAGCTTTAATAATTGTCGTCTTAGAATTTGTAGTTTTGTCACAATTGACTCCCCGGTAGTTTGTAGCTTTGACGCATAATACCCTGAAAAGAACAACAATTAATGCATTATCCCTAATTCACACACTAACCTTAATAGGTCAATTTAGATTAGTTTAACTTTGTTTAACTAACACAATTGACCTATTAACTTAATTAAATTATGCATTAATTAGGATTAATCACTAAGCGTATGCATCGCACTATTCTTAATATGGTGTGCACTCTTTTGTTTCAATCCTCACTCCCTTCTATTTTTTGGGTTGAAGCTCTTCATATGACAATGTATATTCTGAATATTCTACCCAATCTTACACTTCAGAATTTTTCACCAGTTACACTTCTTTATGGCCGACCTCCATGTTACACTTGTCTTAGAATATTTGGATGTGCTTGTTATCCAAACATTACTTCCACCACTCAAAATAAGCTTTCTCCTCGTTCAGTTCTTTGTATATTTCTTGGGTATTCTGATTTACACAAAGGATACCGTTGTTACGATCCAGTCCACAGGCGTGTTATCATTTCCCGCCATGTTCGGTTTGATGAAGGATATTTTCCTTATCCTAATCTACACCAAAACACTCAGCTGGATTCTTCTGAAATTAGATTGATATCATGTGTTACATATTAGGGATAGTTTTGTAATTAAACAATGTACTCTTTATATATATATATATATATATATGATCACACACCATACTTGGTAATGTGGAATTCCATATTTCTTCAGGAATAATGGGTAATGGGTTAAAATTACCACATCCAATTTAATTTATTAACTTGATTAATCATAATTATTGAATAAATAATGAATTTTATTAAATATTTGGATACACAATTAAATTAATTATATTAATTAATTAAATCAATAAATCAAATCAACATTTTAAATCGAAATAACATTGCTCTTTTTTAAGTGCATCCGACCCCTTACCCAATACTAATATGTTCATTTTTTAAATCACTGTCTGTTGTTCTCTTTTCTTTCACCGTTGATTTTTCACTCATACATTGTACATTTCCAGTTGAAAACTGAAAGATCCAGACAAAATCACAGAGCAAAGGGAAATGGAACAATGGCCCTACTACTTTGTTTTTGTCTTGTTTTGTTTTTGTTGTTTTTTGTTACCCATCTTAATGAGAATTGAGTTGCGAGAACAGATAAAGTCAACCCCTCTCAAATAATGACCAAGTAACCAAAGGAGTAGCTCAGTGAAAACAGAAGTAACATGTAAATTCAGATAGTTTGATTTTAAGATTTGATAATTTTATTAGGGTTAGGTTATCAGAGATTTATCGTGAACTTCCTAGTCCCAACATAGATGGTCTATTTTTAATCGGACCGAAAAAAAAATTATTCAAGATATACGTAAGCAGACTCAGATACTCTCGACCACAACACCAAAAAAATATAGTGAAAAAGAAGAAATCTAAGATATGAACACCATGACTTATGCACAATGAAAAATATGTCATCCATCTCATGTGAAATGACTCATAATATGCATGTGAGCGTACCGGATAAGTTTATGCATGATGATTAAAAAAAATTCTTTTCATTATCACAAATTGCGAGCAATGAAATAATCAATGAATAGTATGCTTGAATGATATGTAGTGTCAAAGCAAAAAAAAAAAAGAATAGTATGTTGTGTCAGTCTTTGACTCTAAGTACTTAAAATTTTGCGGTTGCGTTTGCGAATTGTGAACGTTTGGAACTTTTAGGACATCCTTATATACATGCCTAAACACTCTTGTTTCATTCTTCTCTGCCCATTTTGGAACCAAAACACTCTTGTTTGGTACTGTGGATAAAAAAAGATGAAAGAATAGAAAATAAGAGTGATAAATATTTTATATTTTCAACAGAGAAATCATTATTTTTCTCCTTTGTGATTGGTAGGATGTATATATGAAAAGTACAAATAAAGAAAAGAAAAACAGTAAATAACATGCAATAAATAAATAAAATATATGCATATATTACAAGGTATAAAGAAAAATAACATACTATTCAAAATACATAATTAATTTTTCATTCACTTTTTCTTCTAATTTTTTAGGCATAGATTTTAGTAACTTAAAAGAAAAACTAATCCTTCAGTATTACGATTTAGGATGATCATTCTTTGGAGTTTTCTAGGGCTTTTGCGGTACTAATTGTTCTTACATCTTTTGCCAAGATTAGGTTTTCAATAGCATTTCAAATTTTTTAGCCTTCTATTTTTGTCCAAAATTTTAAGGATACAAGTGTTTGAAACAACATCAGGCACTCCATCTACAATACCTTGAGCCCCTTAAAGAGGAGAACAGAGTAGTGGTGAGCCCAACTGAGGAGGTTAGCATCCAAGGCTGCCTTGAATGGCAAAGATACCCAGTAGGATATTTCATAGAGAAGAAATTGTCATTCTCTACTATTAACTTTCTTGTACACAAACTATTGGATAATTAGGAACTTCTGGAAGTCTTGGCTAATCACAATGGTTTTTATTTCTCTTTAAATTCATGAATGATGAAACAAGAAATAGGTCTTAGAAACTAGACTTTGTCTATTCTCGGGTAATATTTGAAGAAATGGGACCCAATCTAAGCCTTGTCAAAGAGGAGCAGACACAACAGTCTTCCTTCTGGATTAAAATATTTTTGGAGTGAGGAGGGACTTAGTTACATTGCCAGCCAGTGCAATTGGCAAACCACTGTTTGCTGACACACTCGCAACTAGAAAAAAGACAGAGCTATGTAAGAATATGTGTAAATGAGTCGTTAATTGAGAGTTTTGATTAGTGTTTTAAAACCAGACCCAGTTCGGTGTGTTAACCCATAAAAACCGTCCAACCAATTGGACCAGTTCTTAACATCGGATCGTTGAAATAATTAACCGCTACAGAACCCTTTGGACGGCCAAAACCGGACAAAATTTCTAAAATCCGTTAAAACCGGGCTGATTTTCATATTTCTAGACCAATCCTTTTTTTAATTTTGGACTTTCATAAACATTAGACTTGGGATAATGGTCCGTTGGCCCACTTTGGACCACCTCGGCCACAATAATTAGGCTTTGGCTATCAAGCCCAGAGCCCTATTTGGTCAACTGAATGCAGTGTTGTACAATACTGATAAAATTGTGAAAATTAGGGTTGAATCTTCCTTTAAAAATTTATAATGATTTTAGTCCGTAAAAAAAAAATTATTTAAAAATAAGTCCAATTCTTATCTTACTAATTAGTAGTTAAGTCGACCATTCTTTTAAAATTCCAAAATACCATTCCTTAAAAACAGCTTAAATTAATTTCTTAATTAGGAAATTGTTACCCCCTTAATTTATTGTCAATGGAGATATGTCAATAATTTTTTTTTCATAAATTTAAAATTCAAATTCAAATAGGACTCAGTTAGGAAATTAATTCAATAAATCTCTCTCTCTTTTGTTACGATAATACGATCACAGCAATAATACTCAAATCCCTCCAATTTGAGCAACAGCGCAACCATGCCACATGGCTCAAGTTCATGGCCTGCTAATAAAACTCAGTGGCTGATCTAGAAGATCACACCACCCAAGAACATGGGTAATTTTCCTTTTCATTTTTTTTCTTTTTTTCCAAATATTCCTTGAATTCAGCCAAAAAAAAATTCTTTTCCTTTTCATTTTTTTTTCTGCCAAATACTCATTGAATTCAGCCAACAAATATTTCAAATAGTATCCACCTTGTAGAAACTATACTCAAGTTGATGAAAATCTGAAGACTTGAATTTCTATATATGTTCTTTGTTGTACATATACAAGGACTTTAAATAGATTTTGAATAGCACTGTAACTGTTATCCTACTTAGTTGCCTATACAACGTATGTATTCAAAATTGAAAAGTTTGTTAGCTATACTCGTAAACAAGTGGAGTTTGTTGAGGTGTTTTGAACTCCTGAAACAGAGGAGTCTCCTGCAGATGAATTGGTCTCATTGACCTGTTCTTCTACACGCCCCCTCAATCGAAAGGGTAAGGAACGAACCCTGAGATTGTCACGCAGAAGAAGAAATCTACTAGAGGGCAACGGCTTCGTAAGTGCATCTGCATTCTGATCTTTGGTAGACACAAATTGAACATGAAGTTGACCACGAAGAACTTGATCACGAACATAGTGAAAGTCAATTTCAATATGTTTTGTGCGAGCATGAAATAGAGGATTACTAGTCAAATAAGTAGCTCCTATGTTGTCACACCAGAGAATCGGAGAATGGACAATTGGAACACGAAGATCAGTTAGCAAAGATTTTATCCACTGAATTTCTGCCGCAGCATTTGCAAGAGCCTTATATTCAGCTTCGGTGCTACTACGAGCAACCGTTTGTTGTTGTTTGCATCCCCATGAGATTAAATTGTTGCCCAAATAAATACAATAAGCACCAACTGATCTCCTGTCGTCACGATCGGATGCCCAATCTGCATCGCTGAATGTTTGTAGCTGAAGATCAGTAGTGGATTGTATCAGTAGAGCATGAGAAATGGTGTTCTTCAAATAACGCAAGATACGTTTGACGGCTGCCCAATGTGGCTCCATTGGATTTTGCATATACTTGCTGACTTTATGGACTGCAAAAGCAAGTTCAGGCCGAGTAAAAGAAAGATATTGCAGCCCTCCAACCATACTGCGATACAAATGAGGATCATGAAAAGGTATGCCATCAGATTTTGTTAAGGGCTCGGAGGTCGACATTGGAGTAACACAAGGCTTTGCTTTGTCCATTTGACTGCGTATAAGGAGATCAAGAATGTAGCGACGCTGAGACAAATACAAACCATGATCACTACGGATGGCCTCAATACCCAAAAAGAAACTAAGTTCACCCATGTCTTTTACTGCAAAGTTGTCCTGCAGCAAGCTTATCACTCGGTTAATGGCATGTATATCTGTACCAGTTATAATTATGTCATCGACATAAATTAAAAAATAAATAAGAGTGGAACCATGGTGATAAATATAGAGGGAATGATCAGCCTGACTTCCTATAAAACCAATAGCTTGTAGCTGATCAGTCAAGCGAGAAAACCATGCACGTGGTGCTTGACGAAGACCGTAGAGTGACTTTTGCAGCTTACAAACATGTTGTGAAAATTGAGGATGAAAGAACCCTGGAGGCTGAGTCATATAGACATCTTCTTGCAAGATGCCATGTAAAAATGCATTTTGTACATCAATTTGTCGAAGATGCCAACCACGAGAGATTGCTAGTGATAGAACCAACCTTACGGTGGTAGGTTTCACCACAGGACTAAATGTCTCGCCAAAATCAACACCCTCTTGTTGATGGAATCCTTTGGCGACTAGGCATGCTTTAAATCGTTCAATACCACCATCAGCTCTTCTTTTAATTTTGTACACCCATTTGCATCCAACAAGATTGGCATTAGGAGGTTTAGGAACCAAAGTCCAGGTTCCATTAGCTAACAAGACATCAAACTCTTTATTCATAGCCTCCCGCCAATTGTGATGTTTAACTGCAGTGGAATAGCAGGTGGGTTCTTTTTCTTGTGGTTGGAGTGTGGCCATAAGTGCTTTTGGAATGGGATATCGAATATGAGAGACAAAAGCTAAGTTTGGCTTGTGGATGTTGTTTTTGCTTCGTGTAACCATGGTGTGTATATTCTGATGTAGCTGGCAAGATGGAGATGGTAAGGGAGGAGGTGTTGGACTATCTTCATGCTGAGGTAGAGTAGTAACTCTGGCAGAAGAACCTGAAGCAATGTGAAAATCAGTTTGAGGACTAGCGGTCGAGGCCATATGCAGAGGGCTTGATGCAGCAGGCTGAACACTTGTACCTACAGAGACAGAGGAACTAGAGTGTGATAGATTGAGATTTGGTGGGAGTATTGCTGGAGTAGATTTTGGAGTAGACTGAGGGACTGTATAGGGATAAAGAGATTCGTCAAAGACAACATGACGTGATACGAAGATTTTTCCGGTAGATACATCTAAACACTTGTAACCTCGATGACCAACACAATACCCAATAAATATGCAGGTTTTAGATCGAAAGTCCATCTTATGTCGATTATATGGACGTAAATAGGGCCAGCAAGCGCAACCAAAGGCACGTAAAAAGGTATAATCTGGTTTGTGATGATGGACCATTTCATATGGTGATCGATGTTGTAAAATTGGAGTTGGCAATCGATTGATAATAAAAACTGCAGTTAAGAAGGCATCTTCCCAAAATATTTTTGGTAAATTAGAGTGAGCAAGTAATGCCAAACCAACTTCAACAATTTGCCTGTGGCGCCTTTCAATGGCACCAGCTTGCTGATGGGTTTTTGGACAAGTGATTCGATGACTAATTCCCTGAGTTTGCAAATGTTTAGTTATGCTGCGATATTCACCTCCCCAATCAGATTGGAGAGCCTTAATTTTTGTATCAAATTGGCGTTCTACAGCAGCTTGAAAACATATAAAGGTTTGATATGCATCAGATTTGAGTTTCAAGGGAAAAAGCCATAAGAATTTAGTAGCATCATCCAGAAAACTTATGTAATAACGTGCACCAGAGGTTGATAAAACAGGGGCTGGCCCCCAAACATCTGAATATATTAACTCCAATGGTTTCAAAACAGAAACATGCACTGTTTTAAAGGGCATAGCATGACTTTTAGCCATCTGACATTCAGAACAAATAGAAGTATTTTTATTTTGGATAGGAAATGAAATAGCCTTATTGATAACTGGAAGGGAAGCATGACCGAGACGACGGTGCCAAATAGTAGCAGACACACGAACACTAGATAAAGCTTGTGGTTGAAGACGAACAAGAGAATCCGAGAAGTTGTAAAGGCCATTACTGAGTGGTCCTCGATGCAGGATGTTCCCCAAGTAATCCTTCACAAGAAAGAAAGAAGCATGAAATTCAAAGAAAACATTATTGTCTAGACAAAAACGTTGAACAGAGAGAAGATTTTTCTGAATATCAGGGACAAGCAAAATTTGATTAAGTACAAAAGACTTGGAAGGAGATGAGAGAGTGGAAGTTCCACTTTGTACTATTTTCAGACCTGCACCGTTAGCCACCTGGATATGATCTTGACCGCCATAGTCTTCATTCTGAAGATGAATATTGTTCACATCATTGGTGAGATGATGGGTAGCTCCTGTGTCGGGATGCCACTCATTATCGGTATGTTGATAGTGCGCAGCAACCATGGCTTGTGGCTGATTTTTAGGAGTTGGTTGGTCCTGATAAGAAAGATTAAAACGGTGATAGCATTTTCTGGCAGTGTGGCCTGGATTGAAGCATACCTGACATATAACTGAGTTTGATGGACCCTGATCATGGGAGTTGAAACGACCACTACGTCCTCTGCCACGATAGCCACCACGACCACGGTTGGAATAGGGAAAATTTGCTGCCGTGCGAAAAGTGGATTGATATTGCTGCTGAGGTTGCTTGGTGGCCATGTTGACTGAAGCAGTAGTTTGAAGGGACTGATTATTGTGATTAATTCGTGACTCACAGATGAGAAAGAGTGAGTAAAGTTCCTCCAATGTGACAGGATCAGATCGAGAAGTTATTGTTGAAGCCAAAGAATCATATTCTTGGCCAAGTCCCGCAAGCACATAGGTGATTATGTCATCAGGTTTTAGTGGATGTCCAGCTAGAGCAAGTTCATCAGCCATTCGCTTGATGGAGAGAAAATATGCATTAGCGGACAAAGCGCCTTTTCGAGCATTTGCCAGTTGAGTGCGAATCTGAATTGCTTTAGCACGGGAGATTGAAGAAAAGGTTCGCTCTAGTGCAAGCCAGACCTCTCGAGAGGTTGTATAAGACATGACTTGAGTGAGAACATCTTCAGTAAGCGAAGCATTAATGGTGGCGAGGATTAGAGAATCCTGACGAAGCCATTGAATATAATGAGGATTGGGGATTTTAATAATAGCACCTGTGCTGGGATGAGGGGCATCAATTTCTTGAGGTGGGGTTGGGATTGTGCCATCAAGGTAGCCAAAAACAGCTTGACCTCTGAAGTAAGGTAGGGCCTGAGCTTTCCATACAGGATAGTTGGAGGAGTTGAGCTTGACGCTGATAGTAAAGGGAAGATTGGAGAGGGTTGGGACAGTAGTAATAGGTTCAGTAGAATTATTTGAGGTTTCAGAGGGTGAGGAGGCCATTGAGGATCGGAAGGGAGTAGACGTTGGTCTTTCAGTGGTGCTCTGATACCATGTAGAAACTATACTCAAGTTGATGAAAATCTGAAGACTTGAATTTCTATATATGTTCTTTGTTGTACATATACAAGGACTTTAAATAGATTTTGAATAGCACTGTAACTGTTATCCTACTTAGTTGCCTATACAACGTATGTATTCAAAATTGAAAAGTTTGTTAGCTATACTCGTAAACAAGTGGAGTTTGTTGAGGTGTTTTGAACTCCTGAAACAGAGGAGTCTCCTGCAGATGAATTGGTCTCATTGACCTGTTCTTCTACACACCTCTCTCTCTCTCAGATTACTCCTCTATCTCTCTAGTTTTTCTTGGACTTCATCATTGATCAACCAATTTTGATGGATCGTTTGGATCAAGAGAAAAACATTCACGCACTATTCGGATTCAAATTGAACACACAGTAGCTACAAGTCCCTAAATCAATCGAAATTGGTGTCTCTTTGTCTGTTAATGAATACCGCATTTACTAGTTTGACCCCTAATTTTATTTATTTTTTTATGTTACTATTTTTTTTTTTTGTTAGGAATGTTACTAATTTTTTTTCATGTTATTATTTTTTGTTGAGCGCGTTAATATTTTTTTTATGAGCATGTTATTGTTAATATTGAATGTTATTTTGAATGTTACTTTTTTTTTATTCACTTTGTTACTATTGTTATTTTTTTTAATATAAATATTCAATGTTACTATTTTTATTTTTAAATGTTACAATTTTTTGTGTTTGAATGTTACTATTTTTTTTTTTTTTTGTGTTTGAATGTTACTATATTTATATGTATTAGAAAAAAAAATAGTCATATTCTATATATAGATATCTATATAATAAAACAGAAGTGTGTGTGAATTTTATCATTGTCATATTTTTCCCCTCAAAACTATCACCAATCACTTACTTCATCTATCATCCATTTGTCAAATTAAAATGTCAAATCGCATCACTCATTTATATCACATGTTTAATCATTTATATATTTTCTCTATAAAAATATCATATCATTCATTTCTATCATATATTTAATCATTTAATATTTGATTAATTTGTAATTAATATATTTTAAAAAAAATTAATATGATAGGATCAATTTTTTGGACTCTCGAATTTTATATTTTATCGTGCCTTCAGGCACAGGTTATGACTAGTAAATAGATATAAGAGAGAGATAATCTTAATGTTAGTCAAACTCTTAAAATTTAAGAATTGTTAGTTTTCAAATTTGTGTTAATTAAATATAACTATGAGAGTATTTTGAACAATAGAAATCAAAATTGATTTAATATTAAATAAATTTTTTTGTTGGACTTATCCTCTCCTGTGATATCACTTATCCTCGACTCCGATGTCATATTCTCCCGGGGAAGTCCATGTATCACGGTACGAGGACAAACCCCGAGCTACGTGTCCTCGGCGCCTAGAGCCCTCTTGCGGCCGTAAGTCTCGGTCTCGAAATCTGCCTGTTTGAGACTGATGATTATGGTTGTAAACCTCAAAGTCTGCATATTTGATCATTGACTTGTCCTCCCAATGAGGTTAGAGTGATAAAATCGACAACACTCCATCAAAGAGGAACCGACACGTGGCAACGAGTACAGGTTAAGGGGCTGAAACGGCAGGTGCGCCCATGCTGCCATATGATTGTCGTCAAGAAGCATTTAATGAAATCCTCATTGATGGGATGTGAATGAAGACCTGGATAAACCGAAAGCATGAAGTATTTAATGCCCTGAAATCCAAGTATTTAATGCATCCACGTCGAAGGAAGGGTACTAATTGTTCGGCAATTCGAGCAATTCATGTTGGGACATTCCCCACAAAAGGCAAAGGGCACACTGTCCCCTCTCTGACAACTATCTACTACCTAGGCTATCAGCAATGATGAGCCTTGGAAGGTATAAATAGTCTCCAAAAACATAACTGCAAGGGGGCGCAAATTGGTCTAACCTGAATATAGTGTTTTCCCCTCTCTCTCTCTTTAAAAACAACTGACTTGATCGTCGAAGGGGATACGTCGGAGAACACTCTGGCTCTCTTCTAACTTCTTTTATGTGATCCAGGCACCACTAGCGACACGTTAGAACTGATCGATCGATCGATCCCTGGGGCAATTCGTCACCACTCCTTAAGCCGCCCTTGGTCTTCAACCTATCCATGGCAGAGAGAACCACCAACGGATTCTCGAGCACACCACCATATGTGATTCTTCCCTATTCGATAGGGTTCTTAGGCCGTATTCCCCCATTCTCCACCACCTTCCTCGACTATTTCGCATTCGCCACGGGGGGATCTGTTCTCACTTATATTGTGTAGAAATTTATCTGCACAATCTGATCAGATGCTAGTGGGTACCTCCTCCATAGGAAGTCTAAGTTTATATGGCAGGGGAAGACGACTCCTATCCGATGTGATATAGAAGGTAAAGCCTATTGGTCGCTATGGCACAGGTTAGCCAAAATCCATTGGGCGGGGGAAAATCCCATCCACCAAAAGGCGTCTTTTTGTAAATGAGTAAATCAGCTCAGGGGATCCAACCCTCCATAGGGGGGGAGGGAAGACGACTCCTATCCGATGTGTGATGGAGGTAAAGGCTACTGGTCGCTATGACACAGGTCAGCCGAAATCCTTCTATGGAGGATTGGATCCCTTGAGCAGATTTACTCTCTTACACCTTGTAAATGAAGATGACACGATTGCCCACCATTATGACCCTCCTCAAGAAGATTCGGTGGTTAATGCAATCGTGATAACAGACACAACTGAACATGAAGCCAGCAAAGGTTTGCTAACCTGGACTTAGAGGGAGGTAAGTTGGTGGTGGAGCTAGCTCCAGATTCTACTGGCAAAGTATATCAACACTCCACAAACAAGGAGCCCTTCTCCTTAACTTCTAGCACCCAGGATAAGCAAACATTCCAAAGTAAGAAGAAGAAAGCGAAGAAGAAGACCTGTAATCAGGACAAACCAAAAATTGACTGAGCACCCTATTCTCAGAAAAGTTTCTCGTCTTAGATGAAGCTTGCCTGCTAGAACATCAAAGGGTTGAATAAACCATCTAGACAGGAAGAAATAAGGAAGCTAATAAATAAATAAAACCTATGCATTCTGGGAATTGTTGAAACAAAGGTTAGGCTTGTGAACAAAAATTTCACCATGCAAAATACACATAGGGGCTGGAACTGGCTTGCAAACTATGATAGTCACCCTTTTGGAAGGATATGGGTTGAATGGGACCCTAGCTCAACTGAAGTTGAGAAACTCTCGGAGTCAGATCAAGTGATCCATTGCCATGTGCATCATATGGAGAGTACGTATCAGTTTTTGCCTCTTTTATCTTCATCAAATGATGACAGTGAGAGGAAGCACTTATGGAGAAATCTAAGTTACTCTGCAAGCCTATTTGCAACCAAACCTTGGGTGCTTTTAGGGGATTTCAATGCTATAAGAAGTCAACAGGAGCATAAGGGATTCAATTGCACGACGTCTCAACCCATGGAAGATTTTGACAATTGCCTCCAAGATGCTAAACTTATGGACCTCAAGAACATTGGTATCTTCTACACATGGAGTAATAGAAGAGAAGGTGGTAGTTGTGTAAGTAGGAAGCTAGATAGGGTCCTAGTGAATGAGGCATAGAACTCCAAGTTCCAACAAGCTACTGTTGAATTCCTAACCGTAAGAATCTCATATCACTTGCCAGCAGTGGTGCAGATTTATCCTCAGATCAGAAAGAGATGTTCATAGGCGGAGGGAGGCAGGGGTCAGGATGGGCACGCGCCCCCCCCCCCTCAAAAAATTTTTTTTTTTTTGTTAGGTATATGTATTATATATTTATACATAATATTAGGCCCACATTATTTACCCAAAATAATTTGTTTTTTAGGTGTAAGTATAATTTTGTAGACTTATTTAGGCAAAAGCGTATGGATAAGTTGCTTATTCCATTAAGTATAATTTTTATAAAAAAAATTGTGTTTAAGTATAAAATTCAAATAAATTAAAAAAAAATTTTACCTAAACACCCTTCCTTAAATTATGTAGTCATCATTGGCAATTATTTGAGGAAAGAAATATGTAAAGATTAGCAATATTAATGGGAGGTAAAATAGGGGCATTAATGATCAAAACCCTTCTTCTTTGACAACAGAATTCTATGACAATGGGATTTGATTAGAATGTCACAAATTATATGTGAATAAATACTAAAAAAAAAAAGAATTGGCCAAGATGGTTTGTTAGATATTATGTATAGTTCGTTGTTGGGATGTAGGTAAAAAAACCTTCTTTGTTTTTTTTTTAATGAGTGTAACTATTTTTTAATGGGTGTAACTATTTTTTTAATGGGCGTAATTATTTTTTAATGAGTGTAACTATTTTTTTAATAGGTGTAACTGTTTTTTAATATGTGTAACTATTTTGTTAATGGGTGTAACTGTTTTTTAATAGGTGTAACTATTTTTTTAATGGGTGTAACTGTTTTTTAATGTGTGTAACTATTTTTTTAATGGATGTAACTTTTTTTAATGGGTGTAATTAGTGTAATTGTGTTGTTGTAATATTAATATAAATAAAAAAAGATGAGAGAGAGAAAAAAAAATATGTCCATATTTTATCTCTCATTGCTTAATTATAGCCAAAACATATGGAAGGAATATAAGGGCTTCAACCCATCAATTATTTACTGAATGACAATATTGACATTGTTTAAAAATATGTACTTTAGCCTAAATAAGATTTTGAGTTATACTTTTTCCTAAATAAGTCTAAAAACTTATACCGGCTTCTAAACCACCCATATAAATTAAGTCCATTTAAAAAAAAAATTGAGTTCACTATTATTTACTCAAACTTATTAAAAAATCAAATATTTGACCTATCACAATCCACCAAAACCTATTAAAAAAATAAAA
>CM042185.1:9847429-9866767 GCA_023539305.1 Ilex asprella
TATTTAAAATAAAAATATTGTACAAATCGGTACTGCATGATGTCTTTATCGAGTTATTTATATATATTAAGCATGATGTCATGTGATTTTGAGTTTTAACGTAGGACAACATATGGAAGGCTATTCTTGCCAGCTCCATGGAAAATTTTCTCGCTTGCCACAATGCAATGCAGCAAAGTGGGCCCCAGTTCAGTATGTTTTTTTTCCCAATGGTTCGTCTGAGATGTTAATTATTATTATCCCACTCCTTTATCCCCTCAGCTGATGTCTTTTCCGGTGTCCCTGGATCCGGCCACTGGCCCACTGCAACCTGCTGTAATAAAAGGAGAGAAAGGCAGTTTTGCCAACCACATCATTCTCCCAAGCTCAACCTAATCAGGGAGAAAGGTATTCTCTCTCTCTCTCTCACTCTCTCACACACACTTGCCAAGTGCTTCTCATGTTTCGTCTCCCAAAATCTTATTCATATTATTACACTAAAAATGATTCTGTTTTGCAGTGTTTTAGGGTTTGGACCTTGGACAATGGAAGGCTATGTACTTTGTTTCGAAAAGAAACTCTCAGCAACAGACGTTTCACGTAATATGGAGATACCAAAGTGGGCGCTTGACTTACCTCCTGGAAATGAGATCATATATGTACTGGACCCAAATGGAGAGACCACCTGGGAGTTCATATGTTCGACAAGGAACAACGGTCGACGCTCGTTGACATATCAGTGGATGAGTTTTGCAGAAAAGAAGAAACTTATGCCCGATGACATACTCCGATTCTATCGGTCCACAAATAGAGATGGGTATTTGATGGAGCTCGAACGCCATAGCATCCGACTGTTTGGGGTGACCATACAAATCAGCTGAACTTCGATATATAAAGGTCTTACGTGTTGTTTTCTATTTTTTTCGGCTCGTTCGGTTTTGGAAGTGTTTTTTTCAATAATTTTTCACCTGAAGAAGAGTTTGGTGGCTGTGGTGTACAATTCAGTGAATGGTAGGTAGTTGTGGTGATGGTGGTGGTGTACAATTCAGTGTTAGCCTGGTACTTGTGATGGTGGTGGTGGTTGTAGTGGTGACAGTGATGGTGAGTTGTGGTAGTGGTAATAGTGATGGTAGTGGTGGCGTACATTTCAGTGGAAGGAGAGAGTCAAAAAAACAGCTGTGTGAATTTTTTTGTTTTTTATTTTTGGATGATCATAACCATATATACATGATACATCAGCTGAACTTCGATACATACTTATCAGAGGAGGTTATGTGTTGTTTGTTTCCTCTTTTTTTCGAGTTTGTCTGTTTTACTTGTGTTCTCTTCGTTAAACTTTGCCCTTGAAGAAGACTTTGGTGGTGGTGGTGGTGGTGGTGGGACGAACATAGATTTCTATAAAAGAAGAAGGTATAAAGTGTTTGATCACACTGGTGGAGGTGTAAAATTCAGTGGAAGAAGAAGATCAATAAGCTACAGTTTGGTTTGCATTTTGTTTATAGACAATTATGACAAAAATGAAAGCAACTATGAAATTGATATTGGTGTTGTACTCTAGTCTTACACAAAAAACTGGTGCCATGGTGGTGTACAACAATTCAGGTGGTGGTGATGGCGGTGGTGGACAATTCGGTGGTGGTGGTGCCATGATGGAGTACTAAAGTTCAGTGGTGTTGGTGGTGGCGCGGTGGTGTACAATCCAGTGGTGGTGGTTGTGCCATGGTCAGTTCAGGTGGTGGACAATTCAGTGGTGCTGGTGGTGTCCACCGATTTACTGGAAGCCGAAAGTCAAAAAAATCGACAAAATAAGTGGTTCTCTAGTCAACGTTGTATTTTCCAACCAAACTTGTTCTGGAAATTTTCCAACTAGAACTTGTTCTGGAAATTTTCCAACTAGAACTTGATCCATATGTGTAAAATTAGTCTAAGTTAGGGATCCAAATGCAAAAATGCCTTTTTGATTTGGTCTCACACCCTCTATGTTCCGTCATCTTCTCCGGCGCCGATCGTCCATTCTAAGATTTCAGATGACTCCACAACCGATCATAGATAACAAGGTTACTCCATCTATTAGTGTATAAAAATAGCAATGATATTTGGACTTAATTCATTGTGATATTTGAATTGACTAAAAATTCTATATAACATTAGAATTTGGTGTTGATCCAATGATTCTAATGAAACCGCATCATTAAATCAACAAATTATGTCAACTTTTAAGTGTCAATATAGTATTATTCATAAAAAATTGTGTAGCCATATGGCCAACTGAATCAACAATTACACTAATGTTGCTAATGTGTAATGCTTTAAATGGATAGTTGTAAAAGAGAAATGATATCTTGCCCAAATTAAAACCCAAATTTTGTATCCAAATGCATATGCAAAACATAATGAATAAAAAAACTAATTATTTGGGACCCACAAAAGTCATATGTATGGTGTGCATGTATTTGTATACAAGATTTGAATTTTAATTTGAGGAGCATAGTAATGTTCATTCATCTCTTGGTTTCGAGACTTACTATATCAACCCAAATTCAACTTAAAAATAGAGATCTCAATCGAGTCAGAGTCAGAGTCTAGAGTTTTTTCTATCTTTACTATGCTCCGGCTAGGCAGGAGAGGACAGTCTTAGGCTCTACATCAACTGTTAATATCGATGTCTTAAGTCGGCTTAGTTTTCTAGGCCATATGCTCAAGTTTGATTCAATTTGACTTATGTTTCACACTGTGAGCTCGGGTCCGGCTCCTCTGCTGTTCAGGAGGAACAGCAGCCCCTGCTGTCCCATAAAACGGCTGCGTTTGGTGCTTTTTGTTACAAAGTCAATCAGATCAAAAAATAAGGACTGGATCATGTAATATAATTTTTTTAAAATTTTTTTTTCTACATATTAAAATTCGAACCGATTAAATTTGATCCAAACTAATTAAAATTTATTTTTTATATATTAAAATTTAAGTCAATTAAAAATTATATTTTTACATATTAAAATTTGAACTGATTAAAATTTTATTCAAGACTCAAATCAAATTTTAATCGATCCAATTTTTTATACATTAAAAAATATAAATTTTAATTGACTCAAATTTTAATATGTACAAAATAAATTTGAATCGAATTTTAATAAATAAAAAAATATAAATTTTAATCGGTTCGAATCAAATTTTAATCAGGACTAACAACTTAAATAGAGCTCAAATCGACTCGAATTTTAATACTTAAAAAACTTTTAATAGGCTTATATTTTAATATGTAAAAAAAATCAGTTCGAATCAAATTTTAAACAACTCAAATTTTAATATGTAAAAAAAAAAAAGAATTTTAGTCTGTTCAAATTTTAATATGTATAACAATAAATTTTTATCGGCTCGAATTTTAATATAATTTTATATATAACTATTGTTTAGAGTTTATGTAGGGAAAATTTTAGTATTTTAGATAATTTATTTTTATTATAAATGGTGGTTTAATAAAAGGGGGTATCACTGATGTTTTTGATAATCGAATGAGTGGATCGATTAAAATTTGATTTGAGTCTCGAATAAAATTTTAATCGGTTCAAATTTTAATACGTAAAAAATATAATTTTTAATTGACTTAAATTTTATTATATAAAAAATAAATTTTAATTAGTTTGGATCAAATTTAGTAGACTCGAATTTTAATATGTACAAAAATTTTAAAAAAAAATTATATTACATGAGTCATTGATCTATCTGTGATCTCATCCTTATTTTTTAGTCTGATTGACTTTTTAACAAAAAGCACCAAACGCTGCCGTTTTAAGTAACAGCAGAGTAGCCGGACCCCTGTGAGCTCAAATTCAATCTCAAAGTCGTTCTAGACTCGAGTAAGTCCAAAACACACACATGACCAATGAAATGAAACATCTTGTCGATTAAGTTAAGAGTTTTTTTAATTATTTTCCCACCAAGTAAAATTTTTAAATATAATATTCAATTTGTGTCACTTTAATCCCCACATAAATGCATTGTCAAGTTTTTTTGACGGTATCACGTGCCCAAAACGTGATAATTCTCTCAAAAACTTAACGGTTCATCTATATAATGACTAAAATGACACGAATTAAATATCTTAAGGACCAAAAGTATTATTAATCCTTGAAAAGAAATCTAACTAATTTTTAGAAAGTAAAAATCTAAAACATACTACGTAGAGAAAAAAAAAATTACCTACAAAGTAGATCCTCCTCTCAACACCCAACGAGGCTTCCAAGTGAAAACCCTAAATTTCTTGATAGATTTGAATCAAGCACAAAACAAACCCAAAACTAAAACATAGCTGAAAGTTATGGGAGCAAGAATAAAAATTGAGGAGGGTTCCAAAGATCTTATATTTTGAAGTTGCTTGTCGGCAACACTCCAAAATACTAAACCGATAGCTTCAATGTAGGAAAGCGAAAACAGAGCCTTCTGAGTTGTTTCCCAACTCAAAGCAAACTTATCTCGATCTTCTCCTATTTATAATCCAGCCCTTGAGTTTCTAATTATTGCCAAGCGTGACACTATCTCCTTACAGGACTAATAAACAATTTTTATTACTTTACAATTTAGTCCCAACTTCTTTTTTCACCTCATAATTTTACCCCGATAGCTATTATTAAAAAAAAAATACACCTTAGACCCTATCATTATATAAAATATCATGTAATGCCTATCTGAGTTTTACAATGTCACTCGTTCTAGCACCGAAGCAGAATATCGTACACTCGCGAATGCCACAGTTAAATTATCCTGGATACAATCTCAGTTAACTGAATTGAAGATTCCCAACCATCTTGTCCTCTCCTATGGTATGACAATATTAGGGCTACTTACTCATAGCCAACCCCATTTTTCACAATCCGATGAAACATGTTGAAATAGCATTTTACTTTGTATGTGAGAAAGTAACCACCAAAGCACTTCAAGTCCATTACATATCTAATAAGGATTAAATTGTCGATGTATACCCCTTTCAACTCCACGTTTTCTCTTGCTTTGAGACAAGCTCAACCTTATTCTAGAGACACTTCACTTGCCGGAGTATATTAGAGATAAAGAATAAAATGTAATTTGCAACAAAATTTCAAATAAACACTCCAGTGGTATCATATTATCTTATCAGCTTCTTTTTTTGATCAGCTTCTTTGAATACTTAGAATCCTACTTGTACTCAATTACGTTTTAAATATCTATAACTACATTTGTAACCATACATTTGCAAACATAGCAAAAACTAATTGGTTTCACGTGTTCTCATAGTATCAATTTTTTCTACTTAAATTCTCTTCAAATTGCATTTCGAAATACTTTCAAACTGCATCTATCTAAACATTTTTCGATCTTTCAAATTCAATGATAACCTTATTTGACCTAAAGTCATTTATAAACTTATTTACCTACCATTCTCAAGTTTTTGCACCTTCGAAATTAAATTTAACTCGAAAATTAATACGCGTAAAATTCAAATTTCATGATTAATCTTTCAACAATCATTCAAAATTCTTATTATTATTTTATTTATGTTATGAAAGTTTTTAAGATAATATTATTTTTATTTAATTATAATACGGGATCTTAGAAAGAAAGTGTGATTGAAGGGTTAAGTAAGTCAATGTCCGTTCGTGTATCCACTAATAAATTACACCAAAATTTCATAAATTTTATAGACATATAACACTTAAATCTCTCAAGTTTAAACAATAACACTCAAACCCTCATTAGTTCTAAAGTAATTGAATTAATTAAATGCAGTTCATACCTTTGTGTCATTTATTGACTTAGCCATCGAAGAGTTAACCCTCGGAGTTTCCCTCAGGCCTTAGACTTCTTTTTTAGGTGATCGAAACCCAACAAATTGACATGGAAGTCATCCAAATTTTAGCATCAATAATATTAATTATGATTTTTTTTAATAAGTAGATTTTTAATTTTAATTTTATTTTAATAAATTACATAATAGAACATGAATTTTAATTGAAAATTTTAAATATTTTATATTTTATATTTAATTGAAGTATTTTTATTTTAGTATAATATTTTAAACTTGAAGGATTTTAGTATTGCAAATTTCAAATTTCAAGAGTCTACAAATATGCTAACGGATATTAACGACAGGGGTTTGTATATTCGTGCATACAAATTTTAAGGAGTTTGTATATAATATTTTAAATGTCAAAAATCTGAGTGATTAAATAACAAATTTTATGAGGTCGGGGTATAATTATTTCTAAATTTTATTTTATTAAATTAAGTATGTTTCTATTAAAAAAAAATTATGTTTCTATTGAATTGAATGATAATACATAAAATTCCTCTCACCTTTTGCACCGAATATTTACGGCTCCACTTTGACAAAACCACCCCGTCACCCCCACCCACGCCACCACTCTGTCTCTCAAATGGCGGCCGCAGCACCACCGCCACCACCACCACCACCAGAAGACCCCAATTGGTCACCCACTTTTCGCCGGAATCCGTCTCGCCAAATCAACCGACGTCTCCGACACCCACACACACAAATTCATCCCCCAAATGGCTGTCTTCGAACGCCTCACCTACCTCTTCTCCGCCATCGAATCCTCTTTCTCCTCCACCCTCTTCAACCCCACAAACCCACCCTTCCACTCCTTCATCGTCTCCATCAGCACTCACCCCCCTTCACGCCAATCCTCAAACCCATCAACCTCGATCTACCAATTACCGACCCAGAACATAAAATCTTCAAATCACCTGGAAACAACGTTGTTGCTGCTGGGTTTGTGTTGTTTTTTCCTAATTATTTGACGTTTGTAGCAAGGCCAGGGTTTTGTGTGGATGATCTTTTTATGAGAGAGTGCTATAGGAGGAAAGGGTTGGCAGAGATGCTATTGTCTGCGGTGGCGGCGCAGGCGGCAAAGATGGGGGTGTATGGGAGGGTATAATGGGTTGTGCTAGACTGGAATGTGCATGCTATCAAGTTCAATGAGGAAATGGGAGCGAAACTTCTGCAAAAATGGAGGATCTGTCTGTAGGTTGACTGGTGAGTCTCTTCTGGCTTATGCTAATGCTAATTGATCATGACCATTGATGGTGCTAGAAACTAATGCACCTGGTTCGCAGAACCGAATCGGGGCGAGCCCCAATGTGTTTGTGATGGCTTAGTGTGAGAGTGTATGCTAGGGGCGGTTGGGCAACCCGATTTCAATCCGAAAAAAATAGGGTTTGGGCTAGGGTTTTTAATACTTTGGTTGAATTTAGGTAAAAAAAATTCAACTCGAATTTAATTTGGGTCGGGCTTGGATTGAGACATCGGGAACTCGAATTCAACCCGAACCCAACAAAGTAAAAAATAATTATATATATATATATACACACACACACATATATATAAATTATTAGCATTTTTATTTTTATTTTTACTCCATCGTCCTATGTGTCTTCTTACTTGCTACTCTGTTATGCGTGATTAGTGGTGATAGTGTGATGTTTTAAGTTTAATGTTTTTATGGGTCTAAGTTCTATGTTTTATGGGATTATTCTTTGAGATCACTAGTTTTTTGGTGTGAAAACAGATGATCAATAATCGTGCACTGTTATGAATGAAATATATGGATTGTTTTATGAATTTATAATTATTCCCCTCTCCCTGTCTCTCTTGCAGTGAACCCAAATTCAACCCGAGCCCGCCCGAATGAAACTCGGGCAGTGCTCAGGTTAAGTTTCTCAACCCGAGGTAGAGTTAAGGTTAGGGTTGAAGATTATATACTTAGGGTTGGACTAGAATCGACTGTCTAACCAGCCCGAGTTGCACCCTTTGTGTATGCTTATAAATGAAGGATAAACAGAAGACAACATATAAGTGGTTTGTCTTAGTACTTCAACTAAGCTTCCGTCTAATGTAAGGGATATTCTTGTTTCTCGGGAAATTGGATTATGAACAATGTTATTGAGACATAATTTAAGAATATAATTTAGAGATTTAATAATTGTGGCGGCTAAATTGTCAGTAAATCTCAACATTAAATTATTAATAGATTCCAATATTATTAATCTAATGGTCACGTGATATTAAATTCTTAAATTATGTCCCAATAACATTAACATTGTATTATTTAAGGAAAAGAGTCACTATTACATAGAGCGAGACTTGAAACTCTTTCAATGTATCACTCGATTCTCTCATCGTTAGTCGCAGGTATCTTCCTATTTTTTGTGTGTTGTAGCACTCCAGCTAGGTGTTTCACATTCGTTTTTTTTTTATTGATCCGGTGGTTTCCTCTATATCAGTTTCTATCTTGGTACAATGGTCCCGGACATTTCTAATGTCATAATGATTATTGTCCTCTCTA
This sequence comes from Ilex asprella, assembly GCA_023539305.1. Lineage (NCBI taxonomy): Eukaryota > Viridiplantae > Streptophyta > Magnoliopsida > Aquifoliales > Aquifoliaceae > Ilex > Ilex asprella. Next base: position 9,855,745 of record CM042185.1, read on the forward strand.
CTACTAAAGATTGACTTGACTTGCCTCAATGTGCTTGGGATTAATGAACGTGACCAAAGGTTATTGTCCTTGATCAAGTGTCCTTTTACAGCTTCTCAGGTTGACTTTGCTCCAGGTTCATTAATCTCCAGCTTCTTTTGGTCAAGTCCTTGCTCCACATTGTAGTCTAGTTCAAGCCCAGAGGGGCATTGCCTGAATGTGTTTCTTGGGCCGTTGGTCTTGGGCCCAAAAGGGCCCTGACTTAGACTGACCATTATCAACCATGACTTGCGTTTTCTGTGTTTTTCATCTTGAAATGATGAAGAAATGGGAATTGGGGTTTCTTGCTGTGATGGTTGATGATTTAGGGCATCTTAATTTTTGGAATTAGGGTAATGGGAGATGTATGGTGGTGCTCTGCTTCTGAATTAAATACTTAATTAAAATGTACTACATTTTTTATCTAGTACCTCTACTTGTTTACCATGTTGTTAGATACTTCTAACTATGATGCCATTTTTCATTTCTCAGTTATGTTGATGCTTAGAATAGTTCTGTTTTTCAGTTGCTGAGATATTAGATACTTCTAACTAGGGGTGTCATATTATATGACACAATCCATTAATACGATACGAAATTAGAAGGTTTAAGCCTTCTTTAAGCATTCCGTTTTATATACGAGTGGATCCGATACAACACGTTTATGAGTTAAATCAATCAAAAAAAATACACAACACAATTCGTTTATATACTAGTTATACATGATTCATACACATCATGAACCTAATATAACACAATTTTTTAAACACGAATTAATAAATTAATCGAATATAAATATAGTTTTTTTTGACACGAACCTATTAAGACCCGTCACAAACTCGTCCCCGCTACAATTGACAGGTCTACTTTTGACAAATAAATTTTAGGGATATTCATTTCGTCCTTTGTAGTTTGAATCTTACGGTTCAACTTTTAAAATTTTTAGTTTTTGGTTAGGGTTCTTGGGGATGTACGATGGTGCTCTGTTTCTGAATTAAATTCCAAGGTCTAATGTGCCTCTTCATTTTTGTCAACTAATTTTACTTCAACCCTTCTTGGACCCATGAATATTTCTGCTACTTCTACTAAATATTTGGTTGCCAATCTGTTTTGCTACTTTTGACTACGATGCCATTTTTTGTTTTTATTTTCTTTTCTTTTGGCATATAGGAATGTTTCTGTTTCTCTGATGCTGATATTGATGACAATGAGAATACTAGTAATTGTTCCTTTGTAGTTTGGGTTCTAACAGTCTAATTCTCTATGTTTACATCCAGTACCCCCCCACAAAAAAAAAACCCATAGTTTTGAGTTGTGGATTGTAATTTGCAGTGCGACGTTACCTGCAGAATTCCTATTAACTTGATGACCAGAAGTGAAATTTTAAAAAATTAATTTTTTGCAAAAATAAAATTCCTACCTTAACCTTTTTTAGGCTTGGAACTAAAAGTCAATCTGATTTATTTTTCGTCTAAAAAAATTTTGAGTATTAAAAAAGCATTAGATTTTGATATTTTTGGCTTTTTATAATAAATTGTTAACCCCCTTAGCTGTCGCACTTCAGTCCAAAATTGTGAAGGGCGAAGAGTGGATCATTCAACAAGGTTTTATGTGTATTGGACCTAAACCTCTGGGAGGAAAAATATGATTTACTCTAGTAGTTAAGTTTTATTGTGCTGATTTTGACGGAACCATGACAGTTTTGGTAGCTCAGTCAGAAAATATGTGATTGTGGACTAATTAGGTTAAGAAATTTAATGAAGTAAAGTAAGGTTTCTGTCCTAATGAAGATAGGCCTAGAATCATCCTGAGAGTTCTCTCTTCAATACAAAAATGATGGTGTGGATATTGCAATGTGCTTTTATGAGAAGCAACAGGATTGTGCAGTTATGCTTTCATGTATTCTTTTATTTCTCAAAATGTATATGTGAGTGCTAAAAAAGAAGGAAAGAAAGAAGTGTGTATGTGCTGTGCCTTCGACCAAAGACAGTTCCCAGTGGCATGGGGTGCTACATACAGATTTGAGTCTCACTAATGTGATATGCAGCATTCCTCTCCCCTCCTTCTATGTTATTGATGATGCAAAAAATGGACAAGCATAAGGTGTGTTAAGTGTATGGGCTACAAGCCAAGTGTAGAAAATGTGAAAATGTGTGTAGTTTTTTTTTTTTTTTGAACTGGTGTGAAGCTAAATGAACAAGAACCCACAAAATTAGAGTGGTTCATTTAGCTGACAAGCTGGGTTAGACCATTGTAATGGAGGCACTTGCTCTTGGAATTGTATTACTTGAGTAAGATGATGAATACATATGTTCTCTCTCTTAGGGCAATGCATTGGTTCCTTTTTTATACACTAGTAATCATTGAGATCTCTAACTGAGTTGTTAATGAATATTTAAGAAATATTGAGCCGTTATAGGCTCTTCTCCCTAGGTATCACATGACCTTCTAAAAATGATTATGGTCTTCTAGAGGAAGTGTCTTCTTATCTAAAGCAGGGTTTACAATGAAAGTCCCCTTCTACGCTTTCTAGTAGCTCCCTTGTTGTTAAGCGTTCCTTGGGATCATCTAACTGAGTTGGGTCCTTCCAATCCAGCCTAGCATCCGGCGATCCAAGCTGGTTGCTCGGCCTAGCTGTATGGACTGTCAGGATAGACAATTTCAGCTGATATCATCAATTATCATAGATTAATGTTTGTTCTACTTATCGGATTCTATTAGAAAAAAATAGTTGTTCGCTTTGTCTCAAGAGTTATCTTCCTTCTGTGTTTAGTGTTGAGAAACTTGTTTTCGAATCATGCATTACTCATCTCATTCAGTTTTTTCGTCCTAAGATGCCGTAGAGGTAAAAACAGATATTGTGAGAAAAAGATCTCTTATGTTTTTGCTCTTAAAAAGCTTGAATATTGGTACTATTATCAGTATACAAATCTGGGTAGATTGCATTGTTTAGAGTTTTACTGAAGAGAAGCAACATGAGCAATCTTTCCATTAACAATTTTTGCGGTAGCATTGACCAGACCTTCTTAAGTTGGTCTTTCATGGCAGAATGTTTAAGACTCCTTGAGAAGAAGTAAAGAAACTGAACAGATTTTTTATATACTCTTGACTTGCTCATTGTTGATACAATGAATTAATAGTCCCGATTGTGCTGGGATGACCTTGTCATTGCTGGGTTATTGCTCTATGGTATCCAAGGTTCTTGTCGTTCTTGACTAAAGTTATTTAATTTATCATAAATATGTTGATTATTTGATATTGGAAAACTAATTAATCGGAAAATTTATATGTAATTTATAGGAGTCGAATTTTAAATATACTCACCGAATTTCAAAGAGAAAAATTATTTGTAACATTCTGAAAAAAAAATTCATTCCATCACACAACACCCAAGCTTGAATTTAATCCATCAAAAAAACTTTAATCCATTTCTAGTTTTTGATTAAACCGAAAAAATTTCGGTATTTTGTAGTGTGTGCATGTGTTCTCTCCTTTCCTAGTTTTTGATTTGTCTAATTAGTGATACTTTTGTGACATTTAGTCGTATGAAAGAAATCTATGAAAGAATTCCTTTTATTTTCTAAAATATAAAAATCAACTCCATTAGGTGTTATCATGATGTGACAGATAAAATCTCTACCACTATTATTCTAAGATTAAAGAGTCGTTTGGTAACGTTTTTATTTTTGTGTTTTCAAAAAACTAAAAACAGAGACAATTTTTTGTCTCTGTTTTGTGATAAACACTGAAACATAAAATATGTTTGGTAATTATTTTTGTCTATCAAATTATGAGAATAAAAACAAAAAATATGTTTAGTAATTGACTCAAATTTTATCCTAAATATGTTTTATAATAACTCAGAGTCAGATTTCCAAAAAAATTAGTCATGGAACTAAAATAAGTCGGTAATCACATTCATGCATAATTTTGTTTTGTCTCCAATACATCGAAAACAAAACAAAACTAAAAAAAATTATCAAACATATTTTTGTTTTTATTTTTGATAAAAATTAAAAATAAAAACACAAAACACAAGATAAAAATAATTACCAAAGATAGCCTAAGTTTATGGTATTAAAGACTGGGGCAAAAAATGTGGCCTTTCGAGTACAGCTTGAATCCCACATACGGAATCTCTCCTCCAGCTCATGTTTTTGGAAGTAAGGAGAGAGAGAGAGAGAGGGGCAATAGCCAAGAAGGGAGAGACTAGAGAGAGAGAGAGAGAGATGGGCACGTGTGAGTTGGGTTGTGCAAAAAAGAGCGTGTGGGGGTGCGGAGGAGGTTGGTTACCAAATGACCTTTCAGCAGCTCAGAGGGGATGAATTTGCTACCCTTACCATCATGTAAACTTTTCCACAAACATGGTCGTCCCAGATTTGGTGTCTTGCTCCTTTAGCACAATTCTTTTGACTGCCTGTGGAAAGTGGTCCAGAAGAATAATTCCTTCTAGACTTGAATTATGACTTAGACTTGAATAATGTCTTGCTCCTTTACCAAATGCCCTTTCAGCAGCTCAGAGGGGATGAATTTGCTACCCTTACCATCGTGTAAACTTTTCCACAAACACGGTCGACCCAGATTTGGCATCTTGCTCCTTTAGCACAGTTCTTTTGACTGCCTGTGGAAGGTGGTCCAGAAGAATAATTCCTTCTAGACTTGAATTATCACTTAGACTTTACGTCCATGTTTTTTTTTTTCAAATGGTCTATAAAATCTAACTTTGCCCACCACCAACAATTTATGAATTGCATCTACAATTCTCACTTGTTTTGGGAATAAATAATGAGCAGGTGACAATTAAACACAATTTTCACCATCAACAATTCTTTCATCACTCATACGCAAGAGTTGTCAAACTCCAATTATCTCCCTCAACATTTTGAAACATCACCACTAAACCGGACGGTTATTGACAACCTGGGTGGGTCAGTTTAAGGACTATTAAAGGTAGATTTTTGGGCCTTTTATGCATTTTTGCCCTAACCTAATCGCTCAGCCTCTGCCTCTTTCTCAACTCAGAGACTCTTTTTCTCTCTCACCGGTGAAACGAATCAGCCCTCGCTCTCTCAGTCGAACTCTAATGAATCAAGCTCTCTCTTAGTCGAACTCGAACTGAGCAACTCCTCTCAGTCGAACTCAAACTCGAATGAATCAACTCTCTCTCTCCCAATCGAAGTGTCGAACGAAGACAATATCTTCTCCTTCACTTAACAGGTAGTTCATCACTCACCTCTCTCTTAGTCTCTTTGCGCTCAGATGGTGGTGAACTGGTAATTGTAGCTTCGATTTGCCACTTTTTGGTTAATTATTTTATGAATATTAACTTAGTTCAATGAAAAATTTGGGAAATTTTAGCTTATTTTCTGTCGATATGTTATGATTGGTACCGTGTGGTTGATGAATCTTGAGCATTCAATTTGGTGTAGTTGATGAATGTTTGTTGTAGTTGATGAATCTTGAACATTTAATTAGATACATGTTTGATAATATTTTGATTTTTTTTGATTTAATTGGCGTAATTAGTGATGTAGAATATTTCCTTCCCTTTCTGGTCTACCTTCATTTCCTTTCCTTTTTGGTCTGCATTCATTTCCTTTCCTACTGATCTTTCTTCATTTACTTTCTGGTCTACATTAGATACATGTTTTTTTATTGTTGAGAAACAGCCATTGTACATAATTCAGATCAAATGAACGACTTTTATTTTGAGAAACAGCCATTGATACACATCTTTGTTCTTCTCAACAGATTTTGTTTATTTTTTCTATGTATCACATGTAAATTAACTCTGTTATTTTAATACTTATTTTTATTTTTTCAGCATATTTATAATTAATAATAATAATTTTTATTTTTTTATTATATAACCGATTCAACCAGGGACCCAACGGTTGAACCTGTAACCCATTGACCCAGTCTTTTTACCGGGTTGATCTCCGGGCGGGTTTTAAAACTATGGTCTCAACCCACAAAGAAGCAAATTTGTTTGGAGAAGATAGTAACTAGGGTTAATTATAAATTATACCTTTAAATTTTAGATATTATTATAATTAACTCTCTAAGGTTTGAATTTCAACAACATTCTCCCATTAATTTTCAAAATTTTTCAATTAATTCATTCCATCAGTTTTCAACCACCAAAAGTAATCAAATTTGTTCATGTGAAAACTTTGAGGGAATAATTTATTGAAATTCAAACTTACATTAGTTAATTATAGCAGTACCCATAGTTGAGGGTGGTAATTTGTAATTTATCCTAATGAATACTGGTTCTCTTTGTTGGACAAAATGTCACTGGGACGTTGGATCATCAAAAAGACCAGATGAATCTGACATTATACAAATGTTAGAGTGTATTTACAGAAAAAAACACAGAAAAATATGCTTTCTTTATTTAGATGTTGTTTTTTGATTTAGAATAGAAAGACCGGATGAATCTGGCATTATACAAAGAGTAATTGGTCAGTTTAACATTACTGTCATAGGTATTTACGGAAAAAAATGCTTTCTTGATTTAGATGTTTTTTTATTTAGAATAGAAAGACCGGATTGCTTCCATGATGGTGAAAGAAGGGACCATGAATCTGGTCATTATACAAATGTTAGAAGGAAAAAGTTGTTTCCATGATGGTGGAAGAAGCTTTTTGGTTTAGACTTTTGAAATGTCCCAAAGCATTCAATCTTCAGTATATAACTAGGTCCTGCTTACCATAGTCATCTCCATATAAGCGTACATGTGCAGGTCCAGTGGAGGAGTCACAAGTCTCAACCCACAAAGAACAGAGGAAGGTATAATCTCTCTCCCCCCCTCCCCCTCCCCCTCCCCGTCTCCCTCTCTCACTCTTTCTCACACACACATTGGTCAAGTGCTTCTAATGTTTTCGTTTTCCAAAATCATTTCGTGTAATTATTCTAAGAATGATTCGGTTTTGTTGTGTTTTAGGGTTTGGACCTTGGACAATAGAAGGCTATGTACCGTGTTTTGAAAAGAAACTCTCAGCAACATACGTTTCTGCTGCTTGTCATTGTCGTCATTGTCTATAACAAAAAACAAAACCAAACTGTAGCTTATTGACTTCTTCTTCCATTGAATTTTGCACCACTACCACCACCAATTCGAAGTTCAGCCGATATAAATGGTCACACCAAAGAGTCGGATGCTATGGCGTTCAAGCTCCATAGAATACCCATCTCCTATAGTCGACCGATAGAATCGGAGTATGTCACCAGACCTAAGTACCTTTTTCTTTGCAAAATCAATCCACATGTTTGTCATCGAGATTATACCTTCCTCTGTTCTTTGTGGGTTGAGACTTGTGACTCCTCTACTGGAATCTAGAGATCGGGGAATCTAAAGATTCTGAAGTGGGGGCTTGAGTTGCCTCCTGGAAATGCCACCATACAAGTACTGGACCCAGATGGAGACACCACCTGAGAGTTTATATGTTTGACCAGGAGCAGCGGTAGATGCTCGATGACAAACAAGTGGATTGATTTTGTAAAGAAGAAGGTACTTAGGTCCGGTGACATACTCCGATTCTATCGGTCGACTATAGGAGATGGGTATTCTATGGAGCTTGAACGCCATAGCATCTGACTATTTGGTGTGACCATTTACATCGGCTGAACTTCGATATGGTGGTGGTGGTGGTGGTGGTGGTGTAAAATTCAATGGAAGAAGAAGTCAATAAGCTACAGTTTGGTTTTGCTTTTTGTTATAGACAATGAAAGCAGCTATGATATTGGTGGTGTTCTTGAGTTTGAGTCTTAACCAAAAATATTCTCTCTTCTTGTAATCTGTTCAAAAGAATGTGATAAATATTTAGTGTACTCCGAAGTGTGCTGTGTTGGTTTGATAGAATAACTGTTTTGCAAGTAGGCCAGTTTGGGTATTTGATGGAGCTTGAACGCCATAATATCCGACTGTTTGGTGTGACCATATACATCATAGCTGAACTTCGATATATACATGAGGAGGTCCTCTGTTTTTTTTCCGGTTCGTTCTGTTTTTTTTAGTATTCTTTTCGTTAAATTTTGACCTGAAGAAGAGTTTTGTGGTTGTGGTGTACAATTCAGTGGTAGGTAGTTGTGGTGATGGTGGTGGTGTACAATTCAGTGTTGGGTAATTGTGGTGGTGGTGAACCGATGATAGTTATGGTGGGTTGTGGTGTAAAGTTCAGTGGTGGGTAATGGTGGTGGTGCGGTACATTTCAGTGGAAGGAGAGAGTCAAAAATAAAAGCTGTGTGACCTTTTTTTTTTTTTTGGGATGTGGGAGTCCCAAAAAGAAGTTCCATTACTCGTCGAAGACGAAAGAGTTTTGGAACGGAGAGGAAGGAGAGAAATCCAGCAAAGAGATTTTGAACGGATTGGCTTTGGGCAAATATGTAATTTTTTCCATTTATCCCGTCTGTGTAAAAAATATTCCAGCCCCTTTGGATTTTATTTAAAATTGACTTTTTAAATTAGATAGGGATAAAATCCTAATAGAATTTCAGATTTTTTTTTTTTAGTTACTAAACGTGGGATAAATGGACACCAAATATTTTTGTATTCTACTCCACCATACCATAGTTATTCCTTTAACCCGTGATACACTGTTTCACTGTAAAACTGCCATAAGTTACAGTTTACGATTCAGTGGAAGGAGGAGGCCAATAAACAACAGTTTGGTGTCCTTTTTATAGACAATAACGACTGGAATGAAATTGATATTGTACTTGGGTCTTGCCCATTCTTGTAATCTGTTCAAGCATTGTAATCAAGAAGGTGTTTGTTTGATAGAATTGTTTGGGGGATTAGGAGCAATGATCTACTAATCATTATCTCGTTCACCAGATAATGAATGAGAGTATGAGGTCTACTAATCCAACAATTGATATAAAATAATTAATTAATGACCGAAGGCACTTTGTAATAACAAAACAAAATCAATCTAATTATCAAATTAACTTTTAACGGTCCATCGTGAGAAACCTCATACTGAGAGATCGATAAACAGGCCATCGTGAGAAACCATTATATATTAAATGATTACAGAAAAATAATTAGCATAAAGTTAATGATCAGACATTTAATCACATACATTTTCATCCACTTTACTGCCTCAACAGTAATCAAGCAAGGTTCAAACTATTAAGATACAGTAAGTGAAGTATTGTCACCAGTTGTGACACAAAACTTGTGATGAACTGTATAAAAATTAATTCTTAGTATATTAAGTGGGTCATTAATTATGATTTTATATACTTAAGGGTTATTTTTATAAATTTTAAATAAATAAATAAACATCAAATATGATTTATTTACTATTTGATTTCTTACTTGATGTTGGAAATGAATACGATACAATTTTGCTTTATAATTTTTGATTGATTTGCCTTAAATGCACACAATTGGTGGTAGAGAGTTAGTAGACAAGTGATTCTTACAAGGATTCACAGCATTCTTACTATTTATTGGTTTCTTTGGTTAGTAATATCGATTGTCGTTGATAGCATGTATGGAATAGTAGAATTTACAGTATAGGTGTTCTCAAAAAAGCAAGAAGGGCACTGAATTCCCTAGTGTGAAAAACCCCAAAAATTTTCTCCAGAGATAGTTCATGTGTAAACCAAAAAATTGACACATTGCTAGTATCTATATGTGCTGCATTGCTGTTATTTTTAATTTTATATATTGTTGTGCTCATTTGTTATTTGATTATATTTATGTATTATTTTAAAACTTTGATAGTCATTGATAAAAGTTATCCTACTAAGTTAGTTAGCTTATCATAATTTACATTTTTTAGAAACAGGGCTGGATCAAGAGGGAGATTGCAACTAGAAGCCCCTAATATTATTTTCTTTATGCTTTATCAGAACATTTTACTTGATGATGTTTTGATCATATTGTACATATTAGTTCAGGAGTATAATCCTATTCAGGATATATTTTAATGGTTTAATAGTAATATAAGAAACCTTATTAGGCGTAATAAATAGTTTATTCATTAATCACGTCCGATTATTTTAGAAAAAATATCCAACCAGACAAAACTTGACAAAAATAGCCTATATTAGTAAATCTATAACTCGAAGAGTGTTGAAAAAAGTTGGATCCAAATAAAGTAAACGGCAGGGCGAAGTGCGGACTAGATAGCTCTCTTAAGACGATTCGCGCCCCATTATGAAATAATCACAGCGCAGAAGGTAATAACGCGTCGTCCCCAAGGTACAACAACCCAGCCTATAGACTGTAGCTTCACTCAGATCTACACAATCGAATGAAATAGAAGTTTCACACACACATTTGAATATTGCCCAGAAACTTACACAATAAGGTTTATATTAGATTGATTTTTTATACTGAAAATATATATGTGTATATATATATATATATATATATATATATACAGAGAATATAAGTTTTAATAGTCTGTAATTACTTCTATATTTAATTGGACAATAAAAAACATGACTGTTGAAATACTAGCCGTTAGAGACTTTTAGTATTCAACAACTGAAATTTTATTATAGAAATAATGACAAAAAATAATTAAACAAATATTAAAAAATGGGTTTAAAAATAACAGCAATGCAGGGGGAGGGAAGGAGATAGAAAAACAGAAAGAGAAGGACACAGGGTACATGGTTGGTGGCTCTAGCTTTCAGAGAGAGAAGATAGGGGAAAAGAAAAAAGGGTAAGAGAAGAACGAGAGAAAAGATAAGACAAACTGTGTAAAGAGAAAAACAGGAAGAAGTGAGAGAAAGAGTATTCAAAAATTTAAATTTTGATTCCTCTAGGATTACTCTTATTATATAGATACAAAAAACTGAATGGAAATTTTGATGAGTTTAACATTGTTGTAAATAAATGTATCACTGTAATCAATAACTTTTTAACTTTCTAACAACAGTGACTTATATAAATTTTACTCAACAATAATCCAAAGAAACAATCAATCGATCAATTTGTTGATCAGATGGTGAGATTTTTGCTTCTTTTGTTTAAGTGCATCAG
>CM042185.1:9876767-9907046 GCA_023539305.1 Ilex asprella
ATATATAAATACATATTTTATCATTATATTTTTATATGAAATTAATGTGTACATAATATATGTATATATTAAAATATATATAGACAAATAAGATATATATCAACACAAATAATTAACTTTTTATCCACTTTCCTTCCGATTTTGGAGGCATTGATTTTGGTGAGTTGGAAGGAAAGATAATACATCCATTTTTCCTTCCTTCCTATTTTCCTTCCTTATCAAACATGATGTTTTATTTATCTCTCAAACTTTCCATCCTTCAATTCTTCAATCATACCAAATGGAGCATAAATGACAATTGAGTTAAGAGTGCAGATAAAGTCAACCCCTCTCAAATAATGACCAAGTAATTAAAGGAGTAGCTTAGTGAAGACAGAAGCAAACTATAAATTCAGATATTTTGATTTTAAAACTTGACAACTTTATTAGGGTTAGGTGATGAGAAATTTATTCTTCATGAACTCCCTAGTCCCAACATAGATGGTCTACTTTTAATCGGACCAAAGATAAAATTAATCGAAATACACATAAGCAAGTTCAGATACTCTCGGTCGCAACACCAAAAAAATATAGTGAAAAAGAAGAAATCTAGGAAGATATGAACACCATGACTTATACACCATGAAAAATGATGGACCATATTTTGTATCAATGGAGAGCGCCCACATCACATGGATGTATCATAATGAGATCCATGGTTTATCTTTCCAAGACAAAGCTGCCACCCTTCTTTATTTACCAATTGGAGTCCAGCACAATTTACAAGATTTCAAAAAATACATATTTCAAGAAGGTGTCAACTCAAAGAGACAGTAAGTAGCTCTCTACCGCCTCTATAAAGATGGGTGAAGACCCAAAGGTAGGTCCACCAGCCCTACTCCCAAGAAAGGACTATAAATAACTTGACATATATCCCAAGTGAGACCTACTACAATAAATATATGGCAGATAATGAGTGTTTTGGTAGGCTAGTTCATTCCTATTTTCCTACATTGACGGCAGGACAGTAGGGTAAATAGCTCTCTAACCTTCTCTATATATATGGGTGAAGACCCAAGAAAGAAGGGGTCTTAAGTATGAGCACATCAACTCCATACTCCACAAACACACATTTGTTCATTTTTCTAGTTTTATGCACTAGTCTATTCATGTATTGATGGCAATACTAACTTAGGCATCTCAGGAGCCTCTTCGGGCTTAACGCCGAGGGTCCCTCTAACCTCTCTCTAATTTTGCAGCTCATGGATTAGATGATCCTTAAAGATTAGGGCGCACCTTCATAACTTCAGTGATTGTGCAAATTTTTGCCCGGACAAAAAATATATCGTCCATCTCCTGTGAAATGACTCATCATATGCATGCGACTTTACGGGATAAGTTTATGCACGATGATTACGACATCATACCCAAAAAAAAAATAAAAAATTCTTCTCATTATCAAAAATTGCAAGCAATGAAATAATCAATGAATAGTATGCTTGAATGATATGCTGTGTCAAAGCTACAACAAAAAAAAAGAATGATATGATGTGTCAACCTTTAACTCTAGGTACTTAACAATTTTGCAATTGGCAGGGCCGGCCCTATAGTATAAAAATAAAAGCGTGAACTTTAGGTCTTACATATAAAAGCCCCAAATTTAAAAATTAAAAATGTAATATAAATTAAAAAAATAAAATTTACTACAATATAACCTAACAAAATAATTTTTGAAAGAGCAAACCAACAAAGAAATTAAAAATTTGGGCCTAAAAGTCTAGACCACCTCACATAATCACATTTATTAAAATGACAAAAAAATATTAACAAAAAAAAGTGCTAATAAAATATATCTCTTTCTCCAATTGAAATAAGTATAATAAGCATATTTCTTTAGTAAAATAAATAAATAAACCAAACACTGTAACTCCCCGTTTTCAGGATACGTTACTTGATTAAATTAATCGATCACAATATACTACAAATAAATCTCCGAATACAGGGTAGAGCTCTAATTGCTTCAATAAATTTATAATCACAATTTTGATCTCCAATGCCAATAAAAATAATCTCCTCGTTATACAAAGTTAAAAATTATAACAAGATTCTTCCATCTTCGATTCCTCAAATATCAACTCTAGTCCTTCCCTCCGAAATAATTCTGAAAAAAATATTAAAGGCGGGAAAGTATACAATATGACATGAAAGAATATGCTCAACAAGAAAAGAATATTAATTCAATCGATCAAATACCAAATAATTCAATCAATAGACAATCATAGGAAAAAGAATCAAAAATCCAATTCGATAAGTCACATAGCTCAATTTCTATCAAACACGGTCTTGTACTCGGGTCCTCTTGATGACATGACAAATGATATTTGGACATTTAAAATCCATATTGGGCGTGTAGGTGCCAAGGAAAGCTGCCCGACTAGTCCAAACGAGTAGCCTATTCGGCGCGTGCCTGGCGCTGCTGTGCGCGCGCATGGGCCAGCGGGGTAGTTGTCCAAGCGGAGACCCATAGGGCAAAGAACAGGTACAAGGCTGCCCAGATTGGTACCAAGGTGCCATGGGTGCCGCTTTTGTTTGCTTGGTACGACAAGGAGGCGGCAAGGGAGAGGCACACTGAAGTTGGGCGAGCAGCTCATGTGGCAGGTGAGGTCCAAGTCAATGGATGAGCAACCCATGCATCAGGCGATCAGGAAGAGAAAGAATTGGGCGTCGCTGAAGTGCTGGGCCCCATTGGCCAGACGTCCCACACGCTGGGCGTTGAAGCTTGGGTAGCTTAGGCGCTGGGTGTTGAGGACAGGTTGGTCCGAGTGCTTGGTACTGGGGTCGAGGTGACCCGGGTGCTCGTCGAGTCAAGCGTGACACGCACCTTTTGTGGTAATAATTATGGCAATGTGGTGCAGGATTTGGCTTTTTCATGTGGAGCTTCTCAAAGTATTTCTCAAGGCCTCCCTAGTAGTGGCTTGGGTGACTGGCGCTAACGAGGCACTAACGGAGTGAAGTCTATGGTGTTGGACGCTTGAGGTGCTAGGCACCTAAGAGGTGTTGGGCGCTTGGGTTGGGCGCCTGAGAGCTGTTGGACGTTGTTCGAGAGGCAATTTGCTAATCACGGTGGAGGAGAGCTGTTTGGGGACAAGCGTAGACAGGCCTCGTTTACGCTAGTTGCTAAGTGTGGGAGTGTTGCAGCAATGAGTCGATGGTTCCGTGGGTTACAGACGGCCTGAGTTTCAAAAGTGTGCCTAGGGATGGCAAAAATAATGTTATTCCAACATTAAAAAATATATAACATGATTATCTAGAGAAAGAGGCAGGTTGCTTACATGAAAACAAAAATAGCATTTGAGGATCGCTCGTGCAAGAGTTGCACCTTTTGAGAACGACCTTTTGGTGACCCATGAGAGAGCCCCTAAGCTGGAGGTATAGGCTACCTGCTTGAGAGTAGTGCAAAGATCAAGCTTTTGGTGACCTGCGAGAGAGAAAGGTAAGTTGCTTGCGTGAAAGCAAAGACAACGTTTGAGGATCGCTCGTGTAAGAATTGCACCTTTTGAGACCAAGCTTTCGATGACCCATGAGAGAGCCCCTAAGCTGAAGGTATAGGCTGCCTGCTTGAGAGCAGTGCAGAGACCAAATTTTTGGCGACCATCGAGAGAATAGCTCAATTGGAGATAGGTTATCTGCTTAAGAGTAGAACAAAGATAGGATAAGCCTTTTTGGCCACCTGCGAAAGAGTCGCTAAGCTAGAGATAGGCTATCTGCTTAAGAGCAAAGCAAAGATATGTCAAGCTTTTTGGCGACCAGCGAGAGAGCTACTAATTTGGAGATAGGCTACTTACTTAAGAGTAGAGCAGATATAGGCCAACTTTTTTGGCGACCCGCGAGAGAGCCGCTAAGCTGGAGATAGGATGGCTGCTTAAGAGTAGAGTAAAGATAGGTCAAACTTGTGGCGACCGACAAGATGATTCACCTCGCCTAGACCTGTTGATGTCCTCAATATCCATATATTTTTGAGCTTTTACCAATAGTTCTGGCATTCTCTTCTGTGGTCGCTTCATTATTGAAAAGAGGAAATTTGATGAGCGGAGGCCTCCTAAGAAGGTGGTCATGGTGACTTTATCATTGGGCTCCTCGATTTGGAGGATCTCCTTGTTAAAACGAGTGAGATAATTCCTTGGACTCTCATCTCGATCCTGTTTTATGTGAGCAGATGGGCGGTATGTTTCTGTTGGCAGCATCCACCAATGAACTGTGCCACAAAGGATCTGCTCAGTTCAGCGAATGAGCCTATGGAGGTGAAGGTGAGTTTAGTGAACCATTGTCGAGCTGCTCCCTTCAAGGTAGTTAGGAATTCCCTACATATAATTTCATTAGGGTCGTTGTGCAGTTGCATTAAGGTTTTGTAGGTTTTGAGGTGATCAAGTGGGTCCTTCGTACCGTTAAAAGTTTCTACAGATGACATTTTTGAATTTTTGGGGAAGTTGGTAGTTTGTCACATTTGGCACAAAAGGTGTGTCAGTTCGCACAAGGTAATTCACTGTTTCGGGTCCTTGCGCCTTCATGACGTTGAAGACGTAGCCCAGTTGATTTTGCACCTCTTTTATTTTTTCTTCCTAGTGATTGGGAGCTCTTTTGAAATTATTATGGAAATGACTCTCATGCTCCACACTCTGATTTTCGCCCTCATTCTCTGGGAAATGAGGGTCTCCACCATGAGAAGTGGGAGTTGGAGGAGGAGGTGGAGGCCCCTCATGGTGGACCTCTCTCGGTCTCCACCTAGATAGGGAACTCCTTGACGCCCAGGGCCTGGAGCTCCTCTGGCTTGAGGTCCTCTAGGTTATGCTCCTCTTTGTTGTCCAGCGAGCATTAACTGAAAGATCTGCTGATTCTGAGCTACAAGTTGCTACATTGTCTCCAGTATCTACTGTGCATTTGGGACGGGATTGGCTGATGGAGGAGCAACCTCCTCTTCTCGTGGTGGATTATCTTCAGGTTGATTCATCGATCTCATCATGATCGCCACTGATTTAACAAATGAAGTGTTTAGGTGAGAATTTTGTCATTCCCATAGACGGCACCAAACTGATGATGCACAAATTGAGTTTATGCACCACCGGTCAAGTGATCAATAATAAATGTAGTAATAAAATAGAGAGAGAGAGCAACACAAGGATTTATAGTGGTTCGGTCAACGTGACCTACATCCACTTTGAATGGCTAGGGTAGCGGGATGCTTTATTATTTCAAATGAGTAGGGAGAGTAGAGAGTTATAAACTTAGAAAGATAGGAGAGAGATGTGCTCGACTGAGTATGATTTTCCCCCAAGTGTTGGCGGGACTTACAATTTATAGTCGCTCTCCTAACAGTTTGGGGTGAGTTATTAGTAACTAAGTGGCTAATCTGGTAGAGCTGACAATCTCTTCTCAACGAGCGAGGCAAATACAGTGCTCTCCATAAGATTCGGTTAAAGAATGAGGTGAGGGTTGACTCTTTTCAAGGCAGCGAGAATGAGGCTCTCGGATGACCCTGCATGTTCCTTTGCTCATATAGTTCCTCGATCCTCATAAACTTGACCGGACATGGACTATTTTAAGAGTTGAATTTCTTGAAATTCAGCTCTTAATTTAAACTGAGCTTACATTGTGGGGTAGGCCTTGGGCTTGATCAATCAGAGACTACTTTTCATAACTACGAATCTAAGATATCTTCCTGTCCTGGAAAAGATGTGCAGTGGCACATGACTTGATTACGGCAGAGTCTACCACCTGGAATATTCCACAAGGACTTCAAGTCAAGCTTGAAGTCTATCTTTACACTTTACTCCCTTTATTTTCACGGCATTATATAATCTTCATGCAATTATAGATTACAACACATCATTTCCGTCAGGGACGGAGCCAGGATTTTGCATCAATGACGACAACCTAAAATTTTAAATTTTAAATTATAATTGTAACATTATTTTTCACAAAATATATGTTATTGATAAACTGTTTATAAGCATTACATCAAGCGAATATCATTTAGAGGCGTAACTCATGTATATACTTAGGTCTCAAAATACCGTATACTTTAAGAAAATTTTAAAATACTTAAGTCTGGACGAAGAAGAAGAAGAAGAAGACGAAGACTTATGAAAAAAAACAGCTTGAAAAAGAGCTGTCAAAAGTTAGTTTTTAAGGGTTGAAAATTATATTAATATACATTATACTTTAAGAAAATTTTAGTGAGACATGTTTAAGAAATTATTGAAATTTTTAAAATTACACCTAGGTCCCAAAATTTTTTAAAATTTCAGTGGGGACAGCTGCTAGGAGTGAAAAATGAGAAGGAGTTGCCAAAAGTTAGCTTTCAAGGGTTGAAAATTATATTAATATACCCTATATTTTAAGAACATTTCAATGATGACAAGTTTAAGAAATTCTTGAAATTTTTAAAATTATACTTAGGTCCCAAAATTTTTTAAATTTCAGTGGAGGCAGCTGCCCCTATGCTAAATCCACCGTTAATAATATTAATAAAATACATATAAAAAAATCTTACTATGTACCCCTTCTTTCCTCCCTGCGATTCCAGACTCAAGGATCGTTATATTCGTAGGATCCAGTCACAATTACACACACATGTATAACTCTATTACAATTATAAAAAGGAAAAAAAAAAGCTCATGTGTCGAGTTCAGCTTTGGTTTAATCTTGATTCAGTTTTAGCTCATTTAAGCATATTTAAATTATAAAATGAATCGAAATAAGATCAAATTTTTAAACTCATATTGTGAATGAGTGAATTCTAGGTAACATGTTGCTCAACTAAAGTAAATGCAGCTCGATTGTAAAAGGTTCTCATATATGTACAAAATTTTTGAAGTTTATCATCATGCAACCTCTATTCTAACCATGTATTGGTACTATTTAATAATAAATTTATAAATAAATAAATAAATTCCATAAAATTTAATAACTACGTTACACATATAAAATAATTATTATTCATATTAAAAAGTGAAATTCACTTTATCCACTTATATATTTACTATTAAACGGTGAGACAACATAATAATTATAAGTCGCACGTCTTTACCTCCGCTAAGTTGAGTTTCTTCATCAGTTATTGATACATTTGGGTTGTAACTAGTGATGAGTCATACCCAAATAGTCTGATTTATGTGGAAAGGCCCAACCTCAATTGAAGATCCCAGCCAGAGACCCACTTAATCCAAGTTAAGTCCAATCTAGTTGGGGCCCTTCTCCGAAGGAATGGGAGTACGAGTGAGAGAAATGCAGCGCAGATACCCTACTATATTTGTTAATTACCAAAATAGGAAACCCCTTGATTACTCCACCGCCTCACTTCCAAACCCTAACTCTATAAATAGTAAGTCCTCCTCATATCTAGGGCACGCCTCCCAAAAAATTGTGCTCATCTCCTACACATGGCTCTCCAGCTCTCTCCCTCTCCCTCAAAGCATTGTAGCTCACCGGAGCAAACTCAACGGAGAGCACCATAAATCATCAATAAAGAACACCGGCCATAGCTGTCATTCAAAGTGGACGTAGGCTACAGCCGAACCATTATAAACTTCTATATTGATCCTTATTTGCTATTCATGTCATTGATTGTCTGTTTACTGTACACTGATTGCATCTATTCACCTTCTTGACTGTTGATCTTACACGAAAATCGATTTTGTGCATCATCAGTTTGGTGCCGTTTGTGGGAACGACAGAATTCTCACTTCCAAACACTCCATTTTTACTGAAACAATGACAATCACTACTAGATCCAAGAACCAACATGAAGGCAATCCTCCACGAGAGGAGGAGGATATTCCTCCACCTGCCAATCATGTGCCGGATGCTCCAGCTCCAAATACTCAACAAATGTTGGAGACCATGCAATAACTAGTGCCCCAAAACCAGCAGATACGGTAACTCATGCTCGCGGGACGAGGAGGGGCACAACATGGCAGAGCACAGCTTGGAGGAGCTCCACGTCTTAGAGGTCAAGGAGCTCCACGCCCTGCTACTCCACATCTAGGCGGCCCCGTAGCGCTGGGCGCTCCCTTTGGAGTCCCCATGGGCGCCCCACATAGGGGAGCTAATTATGAGGGACCTCCACCCCCTCCTCCCGCTACTTCCCATGATGAAGACCCTCCTCTCCAAGAGGACGAGGGCGAGAACCAGAGCATGGAGCATGGGAGTCACTTTCATGATCATTCCAGAGGAGTTCCCAACCTTTGGGATGAGAAAATCCAGGAAGTGCAAAACCAACTAGGTGACGTCTTCAATGCCATGAAGGCACAAGGACCAGAAACAGTAGACTATCTTGTGCGGCGGACCGACACACTTTTCAAGCCCAACGTAGCCAACTATCCACTCCTTCTAAATTTCAAAATGCCCTCGGTGGAGACCTTTGACGGGATGAAGGACCCATTAGATCACCTTGATGCCTATAAAACTCTGATGTAGTTGCACAATGTCCCAGACGAAATCATGTGCAGGGCGTTCGCAACCACATTGAAGGGGTCCGCCCGACAATAGTTCACTAAGCCTTCCCCAGCCTCCATTGCCTCTTTCGCTGAGCTTAGCAGGTCATTCGTGTCACACTTTATTGGAGGGCGTCGCCACCAGAAACCTGTCACCCACCTACTTAGCATAAAGCAGGACCGAGAAGAAAGCCTGAGAAGCTACCTCACTCGTTTTAACGAGGAGGTACTCCAAGTCGATGAGCCCGACGACAAAGTGACGATGACCGCCTTCTTGGGAGGCCTTCGCTCGTCGAGTTTTCTTTTCTCCGTCATGAAACGCCCACCAAGAAGCATGCCAGAGTTGTTAGCAAAGACCCAAAAATACATGAATGCTGAGGACGTCACAAGGGCCAGTCAAGGGGAGTCCTACCGATCTAGAGAAAAGAGGAAGCAAAGAGAGAGGGACGACAAGAAGGAGACTAGCAACAAGCAAAATAGTAAAACAGAGAGGGTTTCCATCAAAGACCGGCTTGGTCCTGCTCCCCAGAGGGACGGACAACCCTTCACTCCCCTCAATGCCGCTGTCTAGCACATTCTACTCCTAATCCAGGATGACCCCACAGTAAAGTGGCATGGAAAGATGAAATCTCCTCCAAATCACAGAAAATCCTAACAAGTATTGCCATTTCTACCGCGACCATGGGCATGACACCGACGATTGCTATAACCTCAAAAGGCAAATTAAGGACCTCATCCAACGTGGCCATCTACGTCAGTATGTGGCCAGAAGAGGACAGTCGCCCCATAATCAGGAAGAGCAACATCCCGTTGGAAAAATCCACACTATTTCGAGAGGATTAGCAGGAGGTGGAGAGTCTTTTGCTGCCATGAAGGCCCACGCTAGGAAAGCAAGACACCTTGACAAAGGGCGCCCAAGAAAGGCACCAACGAGGTCATATCATTCTTGGATAAGGACTTGGAAGGGATTCATCACCCCCACGACGACCCCTTGGTGCTCACCATGACGGTTGCCAACTTTCAGGTGCACATAATCTTAGTGGATAGTGGCAGCTCTGCAAATATCCTGTTTGCAAAAACTTATGATAAGCTCAACCTGGGCAAAGTGAGGCTGCATCCCATCAGATCTCCCCTCATTGGGTTTTCAGGGGAGAATGTGTATCCCCTAGGGTCCATCACCCTACCAGTCGCAGTCGAAGCGACGCCCCAAAGCTCCTCAGTCATGGTCAACTTTTTGGTGATAGACTGTCCATCAGCTTATAATATCATATTAGGGCAACCAGCTCTCAACACATTAAGAGCCGTGTCCTCCACCTATCATCTCATTCTCCGATTTTTAACCCCTAACGGAGTTGGGGAGGTTAGGGGAGACCAAGTAGCGGCAAGGAAATGCTACGTCTCCTCCATGAAGACCAGAAGGTCACAAGAGACGTTGCAAGTAGAGGTCCTTGACCCAAGGAATGACTCCACCATGGAAAGAGGAGAATCAGTCGAGGAGCTCACCCCTATGGTCCTGAATAAAGAGCACCCAGACAGAAGAGTATACGTTGGCTCTTCCCTTTTTACAAACCTGGTGGGCCCGCTAATAGATTTTTTAAGACGTAACAAGGACGTCTTTGCATGGTCACATGCAAACCTTGAGGGCATCGATCCAGAAGTGGTCACACACCGTCTTAATGTCGACCTGCGTCACAAGCCTATTCGCCAAAAGCTAAAGGGCACCTCCATCGAAAGAGCCCAAGCAATGAAAAAAGAGGTAGAGAAGTTGATAGAAAACGGGGCGGCCAGACAAGTAGCCTATCCTAAGTGGCTCTCAAATGTAGTGATGGTAACTAAGGCTAATGGGAAGTGGCGTCTCTGCGTCGAATTTTCTGAGCTCAATAAGGCGTGCCCAAAAGATAGCTATCCATTGCCGCGGATCGACCTCCTCATCGACGCCACCGCCGGACACGAGTTGCTCACTTTCTTGGATGCATACTCGGGATACAACAAGATTAGCATGCATCCCCCGGACCAGGAGAAGACATCATTCATTACTCCGAAGGGGACCTATTGCTACAGGGTAATGTCCTTCGGGCTAAAGAACACAGGAGCAACCTACCAACGGCTAGTGAACAAAATATTTCAGTCTCAGATCGGGAGAACAATGGAAGTATATGTGGATGATATGCTGGTAAAAAACCTCGCAGTCGTAGACCACGTCGATCGCCTCCAGGAGACCTTCAACGTCCTAAGGTCCTATCACATGAAGCTCAATCCTGAGAAGTGCGCCTTTGGCATGGGGTCTGAAAAATTCTTGGGGTTCATGGTCAATCAGAGGAGAATTGAGGCAAACCCCGATAAGATTAAGGTCATCCTCGACATGAAATCACCTTCCTCAACCAAGGAGCTCTAGCGTCTCAATGGGAGAATCGCAGCACTCAATAGATTCGTATCTAAGTCTGCAGACAAATGTCTCCCCTTTTTCAAAATTCTCTGCAAGAATTTTGAGTGGGGACCTGAGGCGGAGGAGGCCCTCCAAAGACTCAAGGTCTACCTAGCTACATCTCCTCTTGTCACGTGCCACTCTAGGAGAAGCTTTCCATCTTAACCTTTGTGCCTCCCTATCATCGGTAAGCTTCGTGCTCATTAGAAATGATAACGGAGTACAGAAACCTATTTATTATGTGAGCAGGGCCTACCGGGGGCACAGACGAGATACTCGGGGCTAGAAAAACTAGCGCTCGCCCTTGTCACAATGGCAAGGCGACTGCGGCATTACTTTCAAAGTCACAGTATAATTGTCGTCACAGACCAACCCTTAAAAAGAGTCTTGGGAAAGTCCGACGTTTCTGGCAGACTTCTTAAGTGGATAGTGGAACTCAGCGAGTTTGACATTCAGTACCGACCAAGGACAGCCATCAAGGCACAAGCCCTAGCAGATTTCATTGCCGAGCTCACATCGACAGAAGAAGGGAACTCCAAAGATGCCCAGCCGTTCCAGGCTGCACATCTAGTTCTTGATTCCCAGGTTGCACCTTAAGTTTTTGATGACCAGGCATCCCAGACTGCACATCAAGTTTTTAATGACCAGGCGTCCCAAGCTGCACCTCAAGCTTTTGATGACCAATCGTCCCAAGCTGCACCTCAAGTTTTTGATGACCAGGCATTCCAGGTTGCACCTCAAGTTTTTGATGACCAAGCGTCCCAAGCTGCACCTCAAGCTCCTAATGCCCAGGCTGAAGGAGTACCTCTAGTCCCTGGAGCCCAGGTAGCTTCCCCAGATGACCAGCTATCCATTTCAAATTCCAAACTCTTCGCTCTCCTACCTTAGAAACTCTATGTAGATGGCTCCTCAACAAGTGAAGAAGGAGGAACCAGCCTAATCTTAATCAGCCCAGATGGCACCACTCTCAAGTATGCGGTGAAGCTCCATTTTATTGCTTCCAACAATGAGGCGGAATACGAAGCCCTACTCTCTCGGTTGAGATTGGCCGTAGAAATGGAGGCCCAATACCTCGTCGCTTACAGCGACTCTCAGCAGATAGTCAACCAAGTGAAGGGCGAGTTCGAAGCCAAGGGAGCCAGAATGCAGGAATATCTTGGCATGGTAAAAAACATGATCGCAAAGTTCCACTACTTTCAGATTTGCCATATCCCTAGAGAAGACAACATGGCCACCGATGCACTCGCAAGGCTCGCCTCGTCCTTGGAAGCCCCACCAGGAGGGCCATCATTCATTGGTCACCAGTTTGAGCCGAGTGAGTTAGACACGGTGGCCACCAATATCAACTGTGCATCAGCTGAGTCAAATTGGACGACTCCAATAAAGGCATATCTCCAAGAAGGTGTGTTGCCCGATAATCCTCTAGAGGCCAAGAAGCTGAGGGTGAGAGCCTCCAAGTTTACCGTCTACAGGACACTTTGTACAAAAAAGGCTATTCTCTGTCGTTGCTGCATTGTCTTTCACCCGAAGAGGCCCACTATGCCCTACAAGAAATCCATGAAGGGATCTGTGAGAACCACTCAGGAGGGCGCTCCCTTGCTCACAAGGCGCTCAGACAAGGCTAATTTTGGCCCTCTATGGTAAGTGATGAGCACATAATATTACACATTTTATGGCCTCATTACATTCATTATAACTCAACTTTTGCATTTAATTACTTAGTGTTAGCCTATTTTATGAATAATATTGAATTCTCGATGTTGCATGTTTTGATAGCTTAAATGTTGGATTTTAGGACCTTGCAACTATGTTGGATTTGTGGTAATGGCATGGACACAATACATGAAGAATTGGATGCTTAAAAGTAAAAAAATCAAGGAGGTATTAGTGTTTTGAAACAAAGGCACCAGCTGTCACGTCACTGGGAAGTACTGCCTCGGTTTTCCTTCATTTTGACCATGATCTACTCAGAATTTAAAAAAGTTCAAAACACTAAAGTTGTAGATTTGGATGTCTTCTATATCATGTAAAAATTTCAGCTCAATCCAACGGTTATATCAAGAGTTATGACAATTCTACCAAAGCTGGTCCAGAGCATGGGAGAGGTATGGGCTGCAATGTGGGGGTTGGCTCCTAGCATGTCAAGACCCATCCTTTCAACCTCCCATTGATGGGAGGCCTGCACACACATGCTAGGGACCATCATGCACGAAAATGAATGACACACACTCCATATATACAACATTATTCAGCATTTTGAAGGGTGGCTACCTAAGCTTAGAATAGTTAGGAAGAAGATGAATAATAGCAATGTTTATGTTTTTGTATTTTCCTTTCCATTTCAATTGTTGTAAGCTTTAAACTTCTTGTAATCTTTAATTCTTGCACTTTAATCTTAGCTATTTCAAGTTTATTGCAAGTTTAATTACATGTTATTCATTTCACCATTGTTGTTTTAAGCTTTCTTCATTTCTTAGCTTAAAATGTGTTTTGAATATTTTTCTTCATAGACTTAGTTTTCTTGCTTTAAGTTAAGTTCTATGCTTCATGTCTTCATTATGTCCATTTAAATTATGCTTGTCTTTCCTTTGTGCATGAGTAGCTAAGATTTCAAATACAAGGGTATTAAATATTCTTCTTATTAGTTTATATTTTCTTGCATTTAGTTAAGTTTCATGCTTCATTTCTTCATTATGTCCATTTAAATTATGATTGTCTTTGCTTTAAATATGAATAGCTAGTTTTAAGTTGGTTACTCCAAGGGAGATTTCTCTTGGGGATTTTATTTCAACTCTTTTTCATTCCTCCCTTTAGGGTCAAATGGTTCGGTTTGACGGGGTTGAGAGTGGATGAGTTGGTGAGCCTTTGATATTCCGTAGGCCTAGTCACGATTTATGCTTAGCTACTCACCAATTTCGTCCATAGCTTCCCCCGAATCAATCGTTCATTCATGCTCGATCGGAGGAAGGCTTTAAGTTGATTTGGTATTTCCATTGGAATGAACCCTTTGGATTAGCCAACACTTGCTTTATTTGTATTTTCATTTACAAACCAACCACAAAACACAAATACAATATTTTACACTTTCTTTTCACTTTTGCAAAATCACTTTCACAAAACTCTCTTTCCTTCCCTGAGGAGACGACCTTGGAATACTCTTCCAAGTAAAACACCGACCACGAAAGACTCCTTGCGATTGGAGAGCACTTTTGTGCACACACATCCCATTTTACATCATTCCATTTCTCTTGTCTCATTACCCTTTCTTTTGACACTATCCCTAGGAGAAGAAATCTTTCTATCCCGGCCATACATTGTATCATTTGAGGGAGAGTAATTAGGGGTTATTTGAGGTAAGGTTTATTATCAATCAATCAGTAAGGGACGTCTAAGAGTTTTCCAAGAAGTGTGACAAGTGTCAACGCTTTGCGACCGTGCCCAGACAACCACCAGAGGAGCTGACAACAATCATGAGTCCATGGCCTTTTTTCAAATGGGGCATCGACATCCTAGGCCCCTACCTTTGAGTAGGGGACAGTGCAAGTTCGTAGTGGTGGCAGTTGACTATTTCACTAAATGGGCAGAAGACAAACCCTTAGCCAAGATCAGAGACGTCAAGGTCAAAAATTTTATCTGAAAAAACCTGGTCTGTCGCTTCGGGATACCCAACGCCATCGTCAGTGACAATGGGAAGCAATTCGACAATAAGCTCCTCAACTCCTTCTGCTCCGACATCTAGATAAAGCAACCTCACTCTAGCCCAGTGCATCCGCAGACAAATGGACAGGCAGAGGTCATGATAAAAACAGTGCTACGCAACTTGAAGACAAAGCTTGAAAAAGTGAAGGGTCTCTGGGTGGACGAGCTACCAGGGAGTATTGTGGGCCTATCGAACAACACCAAGAGCTCTTACTGGATAGACCCCTTTCTCCCTATCCTTTGGAACTGAGGCAGTTATTCCTGTAAAGATAGGGGTGCACTCTCTAAGGGTCAAGCACTACGACCCCATCACCAACAAGGAAGGACTCCGCATCAACCTCGACTTGATGGAGGAGGCAAAGGAGATAGTGGTGGTCTGCAACGCAGAGTACAAGCGACGCATGGCGAAGTACTACAATTCGAGGGTAAAGCCTCGTTCCTTCTAACGAGGGGACTTGGTACTCAAGAAAGTGATCCTCGCCACAAAAGATGCATGCGAAGGAAAACTGGGAAGGACCTTACCTTATAACAGAAGTAGTGAGACCAGGCAGCTACAAGATCCAAAATTCTGAGAGGAAAACATTACTCCATCCATGGAATGCGGAACACTTGAAGAGGTATTATCAATAACACCATGAGAGTATCAAAGTAGTGAATGTTGGGACTTGATTTTATCTTTTTTAATGTATTTCTTTGGGGGTCATTACCCAATATTGCTTCCCATAAGCGACAGATGAATAAAAATTTTCTACATCTTACTCCAAAAAGATCTTTTGCATCTTTATTCAATTTCAGAGGATTACAACAGTAAGGCCACAAACAGCCTTTTTTAAAAATATATATATATAAAAAGAAAGAAACCAAAAATCCATAACACTTTAGTTGCTCTCATGGTCCTCTTCCACTTCAGCCTCGCCATCCTCAGCATCATCAGAACTCCCATCATTACCATCAGGCGCCTCAGTAGGCACGAAGCCTGAAAAGTCAATATCAGGGAAAGCCGCAGAAATCTTTCCTCGGAGCTCCTCATAACCATCGATGAAAGCATCTGCAAGCCCATTCACTAAGTCTCTATCAGCTATGACAGCCCTCTCCTCAGCCTGTGAAGCTTTCTCATGAGCCTCCTTCAAATCTGCCCCCACAGCAGTCTCCATGAGTATGTTTCTCTCACGAGCCACTGAAAGCTCAACCTCCCTGAGCGCGTCCCTCTTCCGGGTTGCCAAAAGCTCAGCCTCAAACTAAGTTGTCTTCTCGCGGGTCGAAACTAGCTCAGCCTCTCTGAGTGCATCCCTCTTATGGAATGCCAAAAGCTCAGACTCAATTCTGGACACCCTCTCCTGGGCCAGTACAAGCTCATCCTTGAAAGCCCTATCAGCAGCTTCCAGCTCAGCAACCCTTTCTTGAGCAGCATCCTTGAAAGCCCTACCTGCAGCCTCGAGTTTAGCAATCCTCCTCTGAGCAGCAAGAAAATCCTCTTAAAAGACTACATGATCCTCCCTCAGCTTGCCGTGGGCGTGGGCCCTTGAAAAAAAGCAGAGAGATGTAGTTAAAATCTGAAAGAAATGAAAGTCAAACGAATAGGGAAAGAAGTAAGAAAGGATTGAAGAAAAGGGAATAGACAAACCCTAACCTAAGCTAGACTTTCTAAGTGCATGTTGACAATTTTCTCAGTGCTCAGAGTATTAATCTAATTAACCTCGGGTGGAAACACGAACCTCCCGAGTCTTTCTCTGATGATTATCGGGTTTCCCAGCATGGGACGTGACCAAAATGGGGCTCCTGTGGAAGTTCCTGCACGAGAAGAGGGCGGAGGAATAGAGGGTGTACCCGACAAGGGAGTTTCTGGAGTAACAGGTAACTGAAGGAGCCGTCGGTGACTGAGGAGACACAATTGGTGGGGTCGCCTGTGGAGAGCTCACCTCGAGTGACACCATTGGAGAAGTCTTTTCGGAAACATCTCCCCTCCTCACTACCTTAGAAGGAGGAGAGTTCTTACCAGAAAGACGAGACCCAACCACTCACCTATATATAGTTGCAAAAAAAAATGTAGTGTGAGACGCACATGAGACACCAAGTAAAATGAAAGGACATACGAGAATCAACTCACCTTTCCTTTTTAAAGAAGAGCCACCAGACTGTAGGGAGGGCCTTAGCACGAATCGGATGAGAGCCTTTAACCCCGACAGCTTTGGGCAGAAGAGCTCTCAAGTCTTTGTGGGGTCAATCCCTTACGGCCTCCAGTTTTTGCTTTTGATCTGTGGAGAGCACAGGCGTATCTGCAAGGGAATATTGAGTCTACACATAAAAAAAGAGAGTAAAGGGAAAATAAATGAAGGATGTACCGGGTCTCGTAGCAACAACCCACTGCATAGGTACCAAGGCCTTGTCGTCTTCCGCAGCCCATTCGCCACCAACAAAAAAGAAGCAAGATTTTCAGCTATCACAATTAGAGTGTAATCTCGTGAACATGTTCATACCGTACCTCGTAGTAAAGTAGAACTACCCTCTATTTAGAGTAGGAGTCTCAAATTATAAGCCGCATGGAACTCCGCCGGAGAAGCATCCTCGTGATGCACCTTCCTCCATAGTGCAAAAAAGCCCAACAAGACTCTCCAACTATTAGGCACCAACCGCCCCGGAGTCAAAAAAAAGTGATGTAGGATTTTACAAATGGGAGAGGAAATGGGGAACCTGAGCCCCGCCTCAAGCATCTCCTCGTAGACGACGATGTCACCAGAGGAGTCGTGGCAAGCAAACTCATTTTTCTCGGTCCAACGACACATCACGGTCGGAGGAATACGATAAGCATAAATAAGCCTAGAGATATCATCAAAATTGAGCAAACTGAAAATGGTACTCACTTTAGACCTATCATCATTAAGGGTCAATTCGTCTTTGCGTTTTTTCTTTCGAGGCCTTAAGGAGTGGCTTGAACCTTCACCATCTGGGAGGTCTCGAGAAGATTGGATTGGAGAAGTCATGGCCAGGTCCCAATCACCAAAAACAGCACTAAAAGCTTCCTTGCTGCCTGCTGTCTCTAGCCCACCACTAGGAAAGGTGTCTGATCGCCTTTGCTTGCCAAAACGGAGCGGCCCAGCGGCTAGAGAGATGTCTGACCCTTCAAAATTGCCCAAAATAGCACTTTCGGCACCAAAATCAGCTCCTACGGTGCCCGAATTAGCATCTGGAGTGGCGCCCAAACCAGCCCCTGCGCCCAAGCTGCTGCGCAGCTCTCCACGATGCTCCCTGGGTTGGTTCCCGACATTTTCTGTTGAAAAAATGCTGCTGCCCATGACAACAGAATCTGCGCTGCCCAGCGTGTCTGAGTTGTCCAAGACAGCAGAAATAACATCCAAATTGCTGCCCAGCGTTCTTGAGCTGTCCAGGACAGCAGTGCTAGTGCCTAGGCTGCTGCACAGCTCGCCTGAGCTGTCCCAGACAGCCGAACCAACGCCTAAACAGCAGCCCAGCACGCCTGGACAGCCCAGAACCAAACCAAAAGCACCTGAAACAGCCTGTACATTGCTACCCAGCTCGCCCAAGCTGTCCAGGACAGCGTTTTTGGATACTAGGAGGTCTAGATAGGTGCCTGCAGCACCCAGATCTGCGCTCACAGCACCTCCACCGCGCGCTCCAGCCTCCTGAACAACCTGCGCGCCCACCGCTCCACCTCTCTGCACGCCTTTGCTCGCCAAATCAACTTCCAAAAAGTTATCCAGCCTATCTCCATGCTCACCCGCAGTTTGGATAGCTCGCCCAAGCTCATGAACAACACCCAAGGAGGCGGCCAGCCCGCCTCCCTCTCTCTCGGCATCTCCATCTCCGTTGAGCAATACCCAGAGACTCCAATCTCCTATTCCTCCTTCGACCTCCACCACCTCAATGGAAGTCTTCAAATGTCCCTTTCCAATTAACATTTGCACACCAAAATGCCCACACAAGAATCTCACAAATACAACACACCCTTGAAAATTTTCAAACTCTAGCCCCTTTCTCTCAAGTTCCTATGGAATTCAAAAAAAAAAAAGTTTGAGTTCTCAAAGGTTTCAAGAATGGGTCTTTGATTTCAAGATGGAGGAATGGGCAAAATGAGGGAAAGGACTTCTATTTATAACCTAGGGTTTTCAAAGAGGAAAAAGGCCTAAATCAAGAACCAAAGGCTCTCCTAAAAACTCAAGCAAAAATGGAAAAGACAAAAAATGAAAAAGAGGTTATTTTGTCCCAAACTCCAAACAGAGCTCATCGTATATGAAAATCGAAGCTCTCGACGAGCTGAGCAAAACTCATTCCTGTTGGCAATGAGCTTTTAAAAAATAGTCCAAAAAAAGCCCAGAAACAAATATTTTAGCCCCCTGAAGTTTTTTTCGGCTGTCCTATTCGCCTAAGAGATGTCCTGATTGCCCAGGGAATGGCTTGGCACGCCCAGGCTATCCAGATCAGCCCCTATGAGCACTTGCACAACTCCTTTCTCGCCTAGGATACTTAGATTGGTGCTCAAACCGGCCTGCTCACCAACTTTGATAAACTGCTCGCCTAAGCAAGCTTGCATGGCGTCCTCAGCGCTTGCCAGCATACCAGAAGAGGAGTTTCAATGGGACAGAGTTCAAATTTAAATTAATGCTCCCTTCTCCAAGTTACCTTGAACATGGGACATTGAGGGGCAAATGATGGGTCATACCCAAATAGTCTGATTTATGTGGAAAGGCCCAACCTCAACTGAAGAGTCCAGTCAAAGACCCACTCAATCCAAGTCAAGTCCAATCCAGTTGGGGCCCTCCTCCGAAGGAATGGGAGTACGAGTGAGAGAAATGCGGTACAGATACCCTACTATATTTATAAATTACCAAAATAGGAAACCCCTTGCTTACTCCACCGCCTCACCTCCAAACCCTAACTCTATAAATAGTAAGCCATCCTCACATCTAGGGCACGCCTCCCAAAAACCTGCACTCATCTCCTACACATTGCTCTCCAACTCTCTCTCTCTCTCTCTCTCCCTCTCCCTTTCCCTCAAAGCATTGTAGCTCCCCAGAACAAACTCAACGGAGAGCACCATAAATCATCAATAAAGATCACCGGTCACAGCTGCCATTCAAAGTGGACGTAGGCTACGACCGAACCACTATAAACTTCTGCGTTGATCCTTATTTGCTATTCATGCCATTGATTATCTATTTACTCTACACTGATTGCTTCTATTCACCTTCTTGACTGTTGATCTTGCACGAAAATCGATTTTGTGCATCATCAACTAGTGTTGGAGTCTCCTGGAGAATGTGGCTATAGTTTTTCTCCCCTTCTGACGAGAATACTCTCTGGCCAGTTGGAAATAGTTAGAGCTCTAGCAAATTGTTGTTATTAAGAAACGTTTGTAAACCTCTCATATTATAATTAGCTTTGGCCTCAAGTCCCTTTCTTTCACTACTTGAAACTATATCATTGAAGTCCCCTACACACAACCAGCGGAGGTCAAGGCTCCTTTCATATGCACTAAGGGGCTGTTTGAAAAGTGGGTATGAGAGACTTGACAAGATGGGTTTGGGGATATAGTTCACTAAAGTCCCAAAGCCCTTGTTTGGATGGCTTTTTCAAGCCATGGAGACACATAATTTTTTGTCACTAATGCATAGAACTTGGGGTTGATACTAGACACATAATTCCTGGGAGCCCCTAACCCTTGACAGTTCTAAGCTATTAGCTTCATGGTGGAGTTGGGGCATGTTTAGGTCCGACTCCTCATACATATTACGAAGTTATTCAGTCCATTCAACACATACTCATGGCAGTCTGATGGAAGGGACCTTTTAATGGGGAGGCTATTAAAAACATAAGCCATGCAATGGGTCTACTAAGATATTAGACCTGGCTAGAGGGAAGGAATGAGCTAACTTCTTGCAAAAAGTGAGCTTTGGAATTGGAAATGTTCTCAAAAGGCAAGTGCAGCATGGTCAAGGTTTTTACATACTGGACTTTGAAGAGTGGAGGGATGCTTAAGCTGGATTGGGCTAACAGGTAGCATTGGCTTTGGCAGAATAGGAAAAGTTGGGCTTGTGATGGATTAGGCCTTTGGTGCCTCACTTGGGTTGATAATGGCTTGGGCCATTGGTGCCTCACATGCCTCAATTATTTTTAAATTTTGGGCTGACACATGGAGACCCCTAATGTTACTTTACCAGCAATAACACCATGTCTGAAGACATTTTACAATACCACAAATTTAATATTGATGGTATAACATTTAAATTTTATTCTTCCTTCTTTCTCTTTTAATCACATAATTTAAAACTAAATGAACAAAAATAAAATAAGAAAGAGGCCCAGAAGAAAAAAAAAGAAGTATAAGTATGAATTGGTGGAATTGTGGAGTTGTGCAATGAAAATGATGTTTTTGAGCAGAAAATAAAAATTTAAGATGAATTTTGTACCATTAGATTAAAATAGTTAAAAACTGGATCAAAATTGAACGTTATGTTTTTATAAGTTAAGAATTTAACTTCATACCTGTACTATTAGATAGACCAGAAATAATATCATGCCTAAAGACATTCTATAATACCAAAAATCAAACATTAATCATGCAATATCTATATTTTAAATAATAATTAATTTTTACTTTTATTTTTTAAAATTAAAATAAATAGAGAGAAAATAAAATAGAGGTATGAGATAAAAGAGAGTGGTAGGTGTGGATTAATAAATTTATTTGGCTTGGGGAGTATGTTGGCTAAATTGTCTAACATTGGAAACCGTGTAGAAAAGTTTTTTTTTTATAACAAATTTGAAGATGAATTTTGCATTATTTGATCAAAGTAGATAAAAATTCAATCTATCTTAATCATTGTTATACTTTTATGAATTGAGAATACAATTTCCTAATTGTAATATTAAATAGGTAGACTTTTGCACTTACAAAATATTAAAGCACGAATGGGAAGCATCTTAGGATTTTCATAAAAAAAAAAATCATTAGATTAATAAATTAAATTCAAATAAAAATTTTCTTAAAAAATTGGATTGACCGATTCGTCTACATACATCAACATGCTTTAATTTCTACCCAAGCAGGATCAAAGCAGTGCAAATAGCACATCCTTTTTCACATTGATCAGCATCACAAAGCAAATTAAAGACAAACCCACCCAACATCCCACTTAATAATAAAAAGGAACTAAACCTTCATAAACATATCTGCCAACCCAATCTTTGTTTTATCGGTTCAGCTCACAGCCGAAAAACAACAAGAATTTAGTCCAAGCTCCAAACCACTGGGGGTCGGTTTGTAAGGAAGGAATAAAGGTGAACGGTAAAAACAATAGAAAGTGAAGTGAATTTTTTTTTTAAAATAATATTTTTATACATGCAATTGGTTAAAAAACAATGTAAAAGAAATAATGGTTAATTACAAATTAAGCCATCCAAATTTAGGTGATGTTACAATCAACACCTTTTAGTTTTAATTTCAACAAATTACCCCCTCTAAGTTCTGAGTGATGTTACAATCATCTCTCTGATTTTAATTTCAACAAATTGTTCCTCCTATTTTTAAAAATATATCAATCATTCCACTGCTGTTAACTTCCATCGTTAAAAAATCACAGCAATTTTTCAACTGGTCTACATTTCATTTAAATGAAAAACTTACCCTTTGACCTCCCTAATCTCTAAAAAATATTGGTTAATCGGTTAATCAGTCATTGTCTAAAAATCACAGCAATTGGTTAATCGGTTTGTTGTGTTTGAAGTGAATTATGGTTGAGATTTATATTGGAGGTGGCAAAACCTAGTAGAGAATGGAAAAGAAAATGACATTGAGGATTATGGTTGAAAGGGTGTTTTAGGACTTTTGTAATTTCCATCCACTCATTCAGTTAATTTAGTCCAATAAAAACTTGATGGGGGCAATCTATTGAGATTAAATCCAGCGAAAACTGATTGTAACATCACCTAAACTTGGAGAGAATTAATCCACTTTTTTATTCTATTGTGTTTAAACAAAGAAAGGAGTAAGAAATTTTTCTTAATTTTTTAAGTTACCGTTAATTATATTCAATCGGTTTAAAGAATAAATAATTTGTATTATAACTAAAAAATTAAAAAAAATATCTTAAATTATGCATAAAATTTTTATTTAATCTCTAAAATTGTAAACCCCCACATGTCTACACTATCAACAATCGTCTAATTAGTTTCGTTTTGCATTTAACGTATCCATTTACATTCTAAATCAAATTATAAGAATAATAAGTATAAAAAAGGCTAAATAATAAAAGAGAAAAAACTATGACATTTTGCTCGCTCATCAATGAGCTAACTTAGAGGAATTGAAGAAAATTTTTGATGGATATACTAGTTTTACATCATGTTATTATGGATGATTCGAGGAGACGGATGGTTATTTAGTTTTGGTTAATAAATGATGCTAGACATGGATCTTTATGCAAGTTATACTAACTATATTGGAGATGGGTATGAGATAGAATTTGTGACAAAAGACACACAAACTCGAGTTAGACAAGTATAGAAGAACCAAGCAGTCTGGCAGACTATTTTTCACCAATTTGATCATAACTCTTTGTTGAAAAGTCCAAATTGCCCACCGTTATTTTTGTTAGAACCCTAACTCGTATATCTTTCCAACCATATAGGTCACACATACTAGAAATACCTGAGTCAAATTAGTTTTATTCTTTAAAGTTGATCAAAAATCTGCACTGTGGTGTTCCTTGGATGGTAAAGTGTTGTGTTTTCTTCTTAGACTTTGAAGGTGTAAACCCCCATATGTTTATATTAATATAGTACTGTACTTGTTTAGAGATTCTTATATCTTCAATGACGTAAGAATAAACCATATATATATTGAAACCGTAAGAATAACACATATAGCGGTTCGGAAGAATAAAATAATAATTTTAGTGTTTCGAGGGTAAATCACTTTAATTTTGAGATAAATTCTAAAACTAAATATTTTTAGGTTAAAATAACATTAAAAATGAATCCAAAACGTCTAAAAAACTTAGAATAGTCATATAGATCAAATTAGAGATTCTTAGTGGTAAAATCGTAATTTTTGAGACAACCAAAACAGCTTATGAACAGTAACTTCAGGGCTGCTGTGTTTAAAACATAGATTTCAGCCATTTTCTTCCATTCTTTCCACTCCACTCTCACCCCTCACCTCTTGAAACCTTAGAGGAAGATTAAGGGAAGAATAAAATGGAAGAAATAGGTCTATAGGGCTTGAGCTTTCACTTGGAATCTTTGATTCAAGATAGGTAATTTCTTCTCTTTCTTTTACATTGAGGCTAGAGTTTATGTATATATGTATGTTTTTCTCTAAATGTAATATATATGATATGAAATCATACTCTCTTTGTCTTTTTGGCAAAGATTACATGTTTCTAACAAAATTAGGGTTGAATACCCATGAAATCTCTTCTTTTGCTTCAAAACCCTATTTTTGGAGAGTGATGGATTTCATTCTTAATTTCTTCCTTTATTATTGAATTCAAAACTATAGAGCTTTGTGTTGAGTAATAAAATGATATTGTTTTGATCTCTTGTATTTTTCATACTTGGTTATTGTAGTTGTCACATGATGAATTTGGGAATTTTGTTAATACTTTGGAATTTGTTAATTAATTAAGAGTATGTTGGTTTCCTTATTGTATGGTTGTTATGACGGACTTGAATTGCCTTTGAGAAATGTCGTAGAGTGTTAGAGGTTAGTCTATCCCAGTGGGGGTTAGATGGTTGCCTAATACTTGTAGTGGGTTGTCATTTGGTAATGCAACCAGTATTGTTCACTGGAGTTCGAACTAGGGTTGGTATACCTTTCCTGATGAGGGATTCGTCATTACCATTGGGATGGTAGACGCCATTTTTCGAAGTGATTGTGATGGATGAACTAGGTATAGTCGTTGGGTAGATTTCTAAGAAGCAATCAACGTACCTGGTAACGAGGATGAACCAATATATATGAGAATATGAGTTGGATTCCGTCACGGCCAGTGCATTGGTATGAGACAATACAACGGTAGACGCCCTTCCTAACCATTTGAAAATGGTTTATTATAGAGAAATGCATTTTATTGTTTCCATTCAATTATTACTATTGTTTAAACTTAAGATCTATTAAAATATCCTTGTTTTCTTTCAAAAATTGATATATGATACTTGTGAAATTAGACCGACCGATTTTTATTTGTTTTCTAAACTTCGTTCGAGTTTGGGAGGATTTTTCTACAGAGTTTCATGCTCTCCCCCTACAGTTAAACATTTTACAGATTATGGGCCAGAGGTGGAGCTCGGTGCTAACGAGCTGGGCCATGGAGAAGCTTCATTAGAGGGATACTTGAATCCCGAGTGGGACATCTAGAGATGTCGTTTATTTTTGTACTAGACTAGAAACAATTATGTAAAAACATGTAAAGTCTAGTATTTTGTTTATTTCGCTGCTAAGTTTAAATGTAAATCTTTTGAGGTAGTAGCCATGATTTAGACTTATTATTTTGGATAATGTTATAAATCTTAATGGATGATGAATGAAATCTCATTTCTTTATGGATTCTATTAGTGCTCTCATGGTGTAAATAGTTTTAAACCGTAATGTGGTCAATGTTTACTTATAAATAGACCTAGTGTGGTTAATGTAGTATAATTGCACAAGTTGTGTTTTGGGTAGAGCTCCCTGTACAAAAGAAACTCTGCCCGAATTTTGTTAAATTAAGAACCCCCAATTTTGGGGTGTTACAGATTTGGTATTAGAGCCTAAGTTTTAGGTCTTACATGGGAGCTATAGGTTATGGATCACCACTAGAGACATAGGATTAGGGTGAAGAAAATTATTGGTCTAGTATTATATGAACCATATGCTTTATATTAAAGTAATACTTAGGATATCTTGTACATCAATAAAACTAAATTGTGAATTGATATACATGATGGACGGCAAAAATGTACACAGACGTGGACGTGGGCATGGTCGTGGAGGCCAAGCACCACTGTCGTCACCACCTCCCGTTGCCATGCAAGACATATATCAATGCTTGAGGGAACTCACCACTTTAGTACAAAACTAGAATGGAAACAACAACCCTAATGATAGAGCTCACCCCCTAGCATAAGTGTCGGGCAATGGGGACGACAACCGAAGGATGGTAACTCTTCGAGAATTTTTGAGGCAATACCTGCCTACCTTGCAAGGGAGCTTCAGTCCTTTGGATGCAGATAAATGGATCCGCCGGGTGAAGAAGATTTGTGACAGCATGAGAGTTACCATAGACTTGAGGGTTGGCTTAGCTACCTATTTGTTCGAGGGGGAGGCCGACCATTGGTGGAATTCGGTAAAAAGACGGAGAAACACAAATGCAGTTACTTGGGAGAAGTTCGATCAAGTCTTCCCAGACAAATATTTTCCTGAGTCGGTTAGAAACAAGATGGAGTATCGATTTTCTCGCTCTTCGACGAGGTAGTTTGATAGTGAGGGAACATGAGAGAAAGTTTGACGAGTTATCCAGATATGGCTAAGGGGGTAACACTAGACGACTTGCTTGAAGGGGAAGCGTGACCCAATGGGCTTAGGGGAACAGTGAGTCTTGGTGTTACTTGTTGGGTCAGTACAAGAAATCAATGCTTTAGTGACCAAAAAATTCTTTATCTAATATCAATATTTTTTCAC
Source organism: Ilex asprella (assembly GCA_023539305.1). Taxonomy (NCBI): domain Eukaryota; kingdom Viridiplantae; phylum Streptophyta; class Magnoliopsida; order Aquifoliales; family Aquifoliaceae; genus Ilex; species Ilex asprella. Next base: position 9,903,040 of record CM042185.1, read on the forward strand.
CAAAAGTCAACCACCACCAAAAATAATTGTCTCATTATAGTTCTTGGGCACGTGAGAGTCGAGAAAGTATTTATTGACGAAATTAAATTTTTGTCATTAAAACTTAATTTTTTGTAATGATATCAATTGTTACTAGAGGTAAACATTCAACGACGATATGTTGGTTATTGATAAAAAAAATTGTTACTAATTTGCTATTTATCAACAAATTTTTTTGGTCACGCCAAAATACTTTTAATGACAAAAAAAAATTCGTCGTTTGACATAATTTTTTGTTACACAATTATTATTTAATGAAAAAAATTTCATTGCTCATTTGTAATTTTTAAAGACAATAAAATTCATCATAAAATTCCTATAATAAATTTTGTATACTAAATTTTTCCCTATAGAGTCCAGAAGCAAACTAGTCAAATCTTTTCTTTGGACCTTGGAGGTGTAATTTGGGTTAGTTGAGAAGCCAATCCTAGTTCAACTATAAATATAAAATTTTCAACATTAACCCTAATTTTAACTCGACCTCAATCCTAGTACTGTCCAAATTAAATTGGGACAAGCTCAGGTTGAATTCAAGTTACCCAATTAGGGTTAATTTTGGGTTAAAATTCGTGTTACTCATGCAATCTATTTCTGTTTTATCTATGATTTAAATGGATAGGCACTAATTTATTGAAAATTTGAAAAAATCAAATAAAGCAAATTACCTTTGTTGTTGTTACTAACAACCCCATCATGTCCAAATTTAGGCGAAAATTCTTCTTCCTCACTTACTTCCTCACACATTCCACTACTTCCCAATCCAAGCATTTCCTCATTGTATCATCATCCCGTATTACCTCAGCCACCAATTTGAGAAAAGAAGGGTCCATTCTTTCTCTTCCTTTACATAAACCATCACTGCCTCCATCCACCTTATTTGACTTTAGCCATTTCCTTAACCTCCCAGATATCCATATAATTATGCTCATAGAAATTTTGTCCGGTTCTGGCCAGTTCAAAGGGTTAAAGTTAAAGGGGTTCTTTAACGGGCTAATTAGTTAAATGATCCAATGTGGTCCAGTTCAACAATCAGTTGGAAGTTTTTTGGGTAAACCCATTGGGTTGGGTCTGGTTTTAAAACATTGATCAAAACTCTCGACTCATTTGCATTGACCTCTACACAAATTCTTGCATGGCTGTCTTTTTTCTAGCAACGAGTGTGTCAGCATACAGTGGTTTACCAATTGCACTGGCAATGTAACCAAGTCCCTCCTCACTCTAAAAAGATTTTAATCCAGAAGGACTGTTGTGTCTACTCCTCTTTGGCAAGGCTTAGATTGGGTCCCATTTCTTCAATATTAGTGGCTAACCCGAGAACAGACAAGGTCTAGTTGAAGATATATTTCTTGTTTCATCATTCATGAATTTAAAAAAATTAGATAGTGCACACGTGCCTTGCACGTAAACTTTTTAAGTTATGATTTTATTTTTCAAATAATTAAATAAATATAATAGCAAATACCTACTTATAAATATAATATTTTGAATATTTCTATTATATAATTTGTGTCATTTGTAATAGACATAACAATACATATTTCCGTAACGAATATTAATTTTTATTGTTTTATTTTCTCATAAAGATCTAAGTCGCTGCTGTTTGAGGCGGAGAAGACAAAGTGGAAGGAGACGGAGAAGATGACGGGCTGTCGATTGGTTTTAAGCTTTGAACCGGTAGGTTTTAAAAATTTTCGGTTCATTAGTTTTGGTCAAAATCGGCTAGTTTTTTTATCCTCCAACAGTTTGATTTCTTAGACAGTCTAACTAAAGAACCAAATCGCTTTAGATTTCGGTTCATTGTTCGACCGGTCCGACTAGCTGATCCGGTCCGATTCTTATAATACTGGTTTAAAATGTTGAATTTATTCATTTCTTATATCGGATTTATCGTTGATTTATAACTTTTCTTATTTGTTTTTTGGGTCAAAAAACCATCTGCTATTGTTGTTATAATCAACCGACTTGTTTCTGCTCACATTGCTTTTGTTTTTCCAAAAATTAGTAATTCAATTCAATTGAAAATTTTAAAATTTTTTAAAATTTGCCCCACTTTAAATTTTTTGCAAATATTTATGGGTAACTTTGCATTTTGAATAATATTTTTTTGTATCTGTGTCAAGTGATGTGATCTACACAAAGAAGTCTACGAGTTGCAAGTAGAGAAACGATAAATTTACAGCTCTGAAAAGAGTCTTGCCAACAATTACAAGCTTAAACGTCTATATGGGTAGTGCACTGGACTAATCCATATCGTTGGGTTGAATATTGTGACTTATGCATTCTATTTTAAAATACACCGTGTCCTATTTTAAAATACACCATATGACGATAAAGTCATTGGCAATATTTTAGCGTAAATTATACACATATCCCTTGATATTGTTTATCATGTTGTTAGATACTTCTAACTATGATACCATTTTTCATTTCTCAGTTATGTTGATGCTTAGAATAGTTATGTTTTTCAGTTGCTGAGATATTAGATACTTCTGGCTAGGGGTGTCATATTATCTTACACAACTCATTAATACGATATGAAATTAGAAGGTTTAGGCCTTCTTTAAGCCACCCGTTTTATAAACGAGTAAATTCGATACAACACTTTTGTGAGTCAAATCAATTAAAAAAAATACACGACATGATTTGTTTATTTATTAATATACATGATTCATACACGTTATTAGTTTAATAGAACACAATTTGTTAGACACAAATTAATAAATAAATCAAATATGAATATAGTATTTGTTGACACGAACCTCTTAAGGCCCGTCACAAACTCATCCCAATACAATTGAAGTCTACTTTTGACTAATAATTTTTAGGGAAATTCATTCCGTCCTTTGTAGTTTGAATCTGACGGTTTTGAGTTGGGGACTATAATTTGCATTGCGATGTTACGTGCATAATTCCCAGAATTTGATATAGAATGGGCACTTCAGTCCAAAATTGTGAAGGTATAATGGTGGTCCAAGGGGTGGTATAAGGAAAAATATGCTGACTTTTACGGAATAAGAAGGCTCAGTTTGACAAAGGGCAAATCATCCCCTCCTGAACAGGCATTTGTTAGCCCCATTTCTTTGATCAAAACCCAACTCGCACGTGCCCCCCCTCTTCTCTTCCTATATTACTCTATATTATGTATTGGAGTAATACTATATTAATCAAATTTTAGGATCAAATTAAGAGCTCAAATGACATGACAATATATTATTTGTAGTTTTTATTGGAACTCAAATGTCATGGCACCAAAAAAAAAAAGCCAAATCAGTTGTCATGTCATTTGAGCTTCAAATTTGATCCTAAAATTTGATCAGTGTAACATTATTGTATATACCCTCTAGACGACAACGAGGTCGGACTTCAAATGACGAATGAATTAAGTGCAAGTGTCTGTGTATGCATATGCTGACTTTTACGGAATAAAAATGCTCAGTTTGACAAAGAGCAAATCATCCCCCTCCTGAACAGGCATTTGTTAGCCCCCATTTCTTTGATCAAAACCCAACTCGCACGAGCCCCCCTCTTCTCTTCCTATATTAACCTATATTATATATCCGAGTAATGCTATATTAACCAAATTTTAGGACTAAATTTATAGCTCAAATAATATGACAACATATTATTTATAGTTTCCATTGGGACCCAAATGTCATGGCACAAAAAAAGAAGTCAAGTCAATTATCATGTCATTTGAGCTCTAAATTTAATTTTAAAATTTGGTCAATATAGAATTATTGTATATATCCTCTACACGACAACGAGGTCGGACTTCAAATGACGAATGAATTAAGTGTAAGTGTCTGTGTAAGCATATGCTGACTTTTACGGAATAAAAATGCTCAGTTTGACAAAGGGCAAATCATCCCCGCCTGAACAGGCATTTGTTAGCCCCCCCATTTCTTTGATCAAAACCCAACTCGCACGTGCCCCCCCTTCTCTTCCTATATTACTCTATATCATATACC
>CM042185.1:9952046-9977817 GCA_023539305.1 Ilex asprella
ATATATATATATATATATATATATGAGTAATTATCTTTCACGTTTCCTCTCGATAGATATTTCTTCAATAAAACTCTCTCTATTATCCAAAATATCATTGACACCAATTCTAATTTATATTTAAACATTATTAGCATCTCTATTGTTAAACCACTGTTTAAAAAAAATCATTTAAAATATCAAAATTATTCCCCTATAAACCTCAAATAATCTTTCTACATAAAATTCGATTAAAATTTGAGCTCATTAATTCATTTTTTACATATTAAAATTTGAATCGATTAAAATTCGATCCAAACTGATTAAATTTTTAGTTTTTTTATGTATTAAAATTCAAGTCAATGTTAATCGGCCTAAATTTGAATAAGTAAAAAAATGCAAAAAATATAAGAAGTCTTATTGAAAATATATCTATCTAGAGGGAATGTGGATGAAATTTTTCTTAAAATATGTTATGAACAATTTAATAAAATTGTATTCTAATTAATGTCATTAATCTGATTGAAAAATATTAGTGAAGATTCAAAAAAAATAAGATTATCCTTGAAAATATGTTAAACAAAAAAGAGTTTAGTTGAAAATTTTCCCATACATAATTTAGAGAGAGAGGAGACGATGATGTGCTTTTTGGGTTAATGTTGTGCTTTTGATCTCCCTATAACTTTTTATCTTTTTATAAAAGGGAGAATTACACCTAAATTTCTTAAGATTTGTCATTTAATTACTCAGATCTATTGAGATTTAAAATATTACATAAAGATCCTCTAAAATATGTACACACATAACACTTTTCTATTAGTTAATAAATTCCACTTAAATTTCCTGAAGTTTGTAAGTATGTAATACTTAAACTTCTTTCTTACATTTAAATGATTATACTTAGACAAAAAATACTCCAATCAAATATAGAATATCAAATAATTTAAATTTTACAAACAAAATTCATATTTCATTGTATCATTTATTGAAATAAAATTAAAAATAAAAATTAAAAAAAAATCATAATTAATATACAAGTATACTATCTATTGGAATAAAAGTAAAAAAATCAAGCAAGGGGTCTAAGTCATTCGCAATAGAACATAAATTTTACATTAAAAATTCATGTTATATTATTTCATTTATTGAAATAAAATCAAAAATAAAAATTTAATTTTTTTAAAAAAAATTCATAGGTAGTAAATAAGTATATTATCTATTAGAATAAAACTAAAAAATTAAATAAGGAGTCAAATTGTAATAGACACAATATCTTTTAATTTTAATTAGATTAGTTTGATATTTTAATTTGGTCGTTTAAATGAAATTACCCATAAATTTTTGCAAAAATTTTAGAGTGGGGCAAATTTTAAAAACTTTTAAAATTTTCAATTGAATTGAATTACAATTTTTTGGAAAAACAAAAGCAATGTGAGAAGAAACAAGTCGGTTGATTATAACAACAAGAGCAGATGATTTTTTGACCCAAAATAAAATAAAATAAGAAAAAGTTGTAAATCACCAATAAATCTGATATAAGAAATGAATAACCAACCAATCTCGGTTTGTGCAGTGAGATGCCAAGTTCCGTTGGTTATTGAAAGATAAACAATCATAAGAATGTGACTAGACAACGAAGTGTAGCTCGTGTAGTAAGACGTTTTCTCTACCACCATCAGGTCGTGGGTTCGAGTCACCCAAAAGGAGAGGTGAAGAACAACTGTTGATCCTCATAAAAAAAAAAAAGAATGTCACTGTCAATCACTTCTTTTCTTTTACGAAAGTGTTTCGATACATAAAGCAGTTTGTCTAATTGAAGACAAACTTGTTTGATGATTCTGATAATATATAGAACAAAAAATTGTAGAGTTTTTAAAATTGAGTTATAAATATAAATTATATTAAAAATAATATATTGACTCATAATTTATTTTTTCTACGGTATTATGTGAAACTATAATTTACGAGGACTGTATTATTGTCACAAACTAATTTTAAAAAAATATTATTTGAACATAATTTATTAATTTAATACATCATAGTTATTGAATTGATAATAAATCCCGACTAAAAATGAAGTTTAAGCATGGCTTTATAGCCTGCAGCTACATTGCATAAAGGCTAGGGGAGTACAACAAACTCACCATCGAAACTTCTCATAAAAACAACCAAATTGTTTTGAACTTGTTCAACAAAAAAAACCAAAAATAAAAAAAGAGGCAACAATAATTAGGAACTGTGCAAAATTTATTATTCAAAAAAATTACATCAATCATTTATTCCAAAGTAAAACAAAACTATGTTGTCCAAGGTATGGAACTCAACAAATGAAACCCACAAAAAAAAAAAAAAAAATTCATGCTTAGGATCATGGAAATTAAGGCATTCAAAATGAAATCAACATTTGAAACTATATAGTCGCTCAATTCCAATTCCATGAACACTTTTCCATTTTAATAAACACACCTAATGAAGATTAAATACCTTTTGTAAAGATCGCTAAAACTAAGTACTATCTAAAGTGTTTTGCATCCTTGGAACACGTAGTCATTTTGTCAAACAATCTCTTCTTCTCATCTTTTTCTTCAATCTCATTGTAAAACCAGGAGTCCGAAAAACATATATCGTAAATAGTAGCAAAAACCAATACTTTATATCTCAAAATGAAAAAAATGTGATTAAGTTTGTTTAGCAATGTTATGTGCAGTTTAATTGTGCTTATTTATTTTAACTTGCTTTCACACTTTAAATATTTCATTTAATTTTTTAAAACTCTAGTTAAATAGCTGCCCATTAAACATACCATAAGCTGAAAACATGTAAAATGTCCAACTCCTCAAGTTTATATCATGACAAAAATAATTAAGCTCTTACGTAAGAACCCACCAACTTCAAAATTGTAGATGTCAACTAAAAAAAATCATAATTTAAAACCATAAATAAAATAATGAAACAAGGGAAATTACAACGGTGGCAGGTAGGAGAGATTATGAACCATGTTTCTAACCGTGGGCCATTTGACAATGTTTTTAACTTATGAAATTAAAACAATGTTTCTAATGAACAAAAGAAATAAAGCGATGTGAGATTCAATGTTCTAAAGAAGTAAATCATAGTGTACCAAAACCAAGCCAGCAAATCATACCCACCCAAAGAAGAACCACACTCATTATTAAGTCAAGTCAAACAAAAAGGAACCTAACACAGAGAGATATTTGAGTGGATCAATATAGATTCACATTTGAAGGGGCAATTACCATACCTCATCAGGAACTCTAAGATACTTCATTGTTTTCCCATAAATATAGCATTTGCACATTCTCCAAAACCTATCTCCATCATACATTGAGTATAACAATTAGACCCTATTATGTTTTTGAAAAGAAACCAACAGTTGATGTAAATAACAGACACTTGGCAAGGAAAATCTATAGATTGAAAATAGCCACGAAATAGTGTTTCGATAGATCAAGTTTCTATTAGGCATTTCATCGAACAGCTTGCAAGCACACTTGAATGCAAGTAATTAGATGTATCGCAATCAATAATATAAAACAGAGCGGCTTAAATCCCAAGACTTCAACATCCAACGGTCACAAATTAATTAAGGTTTCAACATTTAACGGTCTCAAATCAATTAAAGCTTCGACATCCAACGGTTTCAAGTCAATCTAGGCTTCAACATCCAACGACCTTCATTCATCAAAGGCTTCAACAAGCCGATCCTACGGTTTCAAATTCATTCATCCAACGGTCAAAATTTTATAATTTTTTTCTTTAATGTTTTTCCTTAAAAAAAATCAACAATTGCGGCTGAACTTCTAACACATCCTATGGTCTTAAATTCATTCATCCAATGACCAAGAAATTGTAATTTTCCTCCCAACAGGTCAACAATTACTCTTGATCTTGGAATATATGATTTTCTCTAACATAATAATTAAATTGATCAATTTTTTCATTAATATCATCTATGTAGTGTAACATTTAGAATTTGTATAATACACAATGAGATTAAAAAAAATCATCAATTTAAGTTGAAAAAAAAATTAGGTTGCTGCTTAACACATTTATATTGAATATAATTAAATTAAATTTTATTTATTTAATTAATTAATTATATCAAACTAACATGTCTTACACATATCTTGAATCAAAAGTTCAAGATTAATTTTTTTATCTCTTAAGAAAACTCAATGCTAATATATTCTTATAAATTAATAATTTTGTAATAGCTTGTACTAATTAAAAAATAAAAAAAAATATAAATGATATTTGTAAATAATTTTTTGATATAAAATATTTTGACGATATGCTCTTTGATAAATTAAATTTTTAGTTTTTATTAGATTTAACTGGATTTCAATTACATGTGTATAAATTAATATGTTTTTAAGTCAGTTTGTAATATAAAACAAGGCGGCCTCAATAAATCAATTCTACGGTTTCAAATTGATTCATTCATCGGTCAAGAAATTATAATTTTCGTACTTAATATTTTTTCCTAAAAAATCAACGATTATGACTTATCTTGGAACACATTCTATAGTATTAAATTCATTTATCCAATTATCAAGTAATTATAATTTTTTTCCTTAATATTTTTCCTTCCAATAGGTCAACGATTACGACTGATCTTGAAACACAAGATTTTTTATGACATAATAATTAAATTGGTCAAATTTATCATTAATATCATATGTATAGTATAACATTTTAAATTTGTATAAGACACAATGATAGTATTTTAATTAAAAAAATCTCATAACTTTAAGATTTTAAAAAAAAAAGTTTTATCTATTATACTTAAAAACATACTCCAACACTATCAATCTAAATGTCACAATACAGTAAATCTCTAAATTATGTCTCAATATCATTAGTGAAAAGAAAATTAATTGAGTCAAACAAGTTGGGTATTAGAACAAAAAAAATAAAATCAAAAAGTCCAAACCAAATCTCTTAAAATTAGAAAATTAAATTTGATTCCTTAAAATATTAGTATGATTTGTTGAAATCTCATTTGATTAAAAAATTATGGAATATATAGCAAAAAATGACTAAAATGTGAAATTTGTAAGAAGATTAAAATTATAGAATATTACTTCTATTTGTGTCAAATAAATTATAGAATTTGATTCTTAATGTATAGATGTTATCATATTATTTTTTTTCAAATAAACCCTTTTTATGTTTAATAAATTTTTAAGTATCAAATTCGATATAAAAATATATTACATTATTTTTATCTATTCTACTTAAAGTGTGTTCACCCTATATCATATTTTTGCTCCACCACTGTTATAAGAGGTCTTCACTCCTTATTTCTCCAAATTAATCGGTTGGTTTACGTTGCACTGTGCCTTCAGGCACGGGTTATTCCCTAATTAAGATAATAAAAGAAGGAGGAGAATCAATATAATAAAGCAGGCTGTGAAAAATTGAGGGTTGGGGGGGCAGGGGGTTTGTGCTCAGATAGAGGAGAGGTGGTGTGTGGATGGGTGTACGCGTATGTGTGTGAAATCAGAAGTTTTGTGTATGTGTGTATAGCAGAGAGAGTGGAGGGAAAACAGAGGGTTTATGTGTGAGTGTGAGAACAGAGAGACGGAGGGTTTGGGGGTTTAGGGAAGAGAATTTGGTGGAGGGGTATCTGTGTATGAAGCAGGAGATGTGAAGGAGAGAGAGGGGGGTGGGGAGGACAATACCTTGGTGGTGGCATTGTGGCTCCGGCGGTGGTGCTGTGGCGCTTCGTGCGTGTATGGCGAGAGAGAGAGAGCTGTGCGAGGGAGTGCAGGAGAGACTGTTCGAGGAAGTGTGTGACAGTAAGCTGGGAAGAGAGAGAGATTGTAACCGTTAGAAATGGGGGTGATGGCGTTATGACTCGTTTTGAAATAGGGCTAATGAATTTATTTGATAGGTCGAAGTTTTGTTTGATTTATATTATAGATATGCACATATATAAATATATTAGTTAATGTCCGTGCCTGAAGGCACTATATAACTCGTAAAAAAATTGCTAGTGTTTTGTTCATGTACGAAGGCAATGTAAAACACAAAATTTCAATAATCGTCAATTAATATGAGTCCACTAATATTTTAAAAATGTTTTGACAAAATTGATTCTAAAAATATGACGTTTTGAAAATATCAACCTACATATGACATACGACATATCCAACTTATATAATCTAACCTTTATTTAAAACTCACGACTTATATGAATCACACAATAGTCACCATTCGAGTCATGTGCATGTGCTAATTAGAAAAAAATGACAATCCATTAGAACAAAAGTTGAACAACCATTTTAGGCTCAAATTACAAAATATATCCAAACCTCTTTATTGCATGTATTATCTTTCTATTTTTTAAAAAACATTTTGAATTAATGTGTGCCCAATAACTTTCAAAAATGCAGACATAGTTTCCTGTAAAATCAGTAGTGACTCAAAATAATGAAGGTGTCTTCTCACAAAGAGGAAGGCGGGAGAAAGAATAAAAAAGAAAGCCCCATCAAAGCATACAAATCCAAACACCAAGAAAAAGATATGGTAACAAATTGACCAGTAGCATAGATGATAATCATGAGAGCAAATATTGCTGGTGAATCTGATTGTGGCATGGCTCCAAAGATGCAAACTAAAAATACTACTACCTTTTTTTTTCCCTTCAATGGATTAAGCCTTTTCTAATTACAATAAAGGCTCCTCAACCATGCCTATTACTCCCCTGCTCCATCTAGTGCATCCTATTGATTCATCTCAATGTAATGCAGTCACCTCATGAAGCCAAACGCCTCAGACTGAAAGGCCAGATGCCCCTGATAAGAATTAGCTGCCAACCTAGGCAGCACAGCAACAAAACAGTCCAGGCCCAAATACAGAACATGCAACCCCCAAGTTACAGAGCTTAACTACTGAGAAGGTCCCACCAAGACTCACATACTGCATCACTGACCACAGCAACAGTCTGCCAAAGCAGCAGACAGCTACTGAAGGTAGATCAGCAAAGCAGACCATAAGTCAAGCAAGACAGCAATACCCAGCAGCTAAACTCAAGCTTAGTAACATACAGTAGTAAAAAATAACCCATCTAAATTCATTTGAATCCCCGACACATCATTGCCTGAACTACAAATAAATCTGGATCTCATGCCAATTCAGACTTTACCCCACTCTTGCCTCTGACCACTCACAATCAGCCTCTTTATTCTGGCAGTAGGCAATCTACTATGCTCCTGTTGTAACAGCAGTCTACCAACTATTGGCAAAGAAACACTATTAGAGAAATCAGATCTCCTACCAGACTGCACTGCATAAGAAGCCAAAAAATCAGCTATCTTATTTGCTTCACTATAAACATGCCTCAAATGGAACCTCATATTGCCAAGATCTTTCCAAATCTGATCCATGATATTCCTCATTCTCCATGGCACCTTTGCTTGACCCAACACCATCTGCACCAAAATCTGAGAATCAGATTTAATCCAAAGCTCATAACCCTCCATTGCATAGCTCAGAATCAGCTTTAAACTATCTAATAAAGTCAAACACTCAGCTTGCATATTAGACCTTGGCCCATAAAATACAGCAGCTGCCCTCATAATTCCTAACCACCATACCACCCCCAGAAAGACCAATACTGCCCTTAGAAGGCCCATCAACATTTAACTTCAAACAACATAGGGAAACCAAGCAAGGAATTAAATACACCGACAGTAAATCAAAAAACTAAAAAAAATATCTGAAATATATGTGAGTGAATTTCCTCAGATGGTCATACAAATTTTTCTCACCACTCACCAGGGTAAATTGGTGGCAGCAAAATAACATAGCAAGTTTTGGGCAAACAAAACTATTTGTTCCCTTGCTATCACATCTTCAAGTTATAGCATATCGTAAACCTAGGATAACAGCTAGCACATGGGCTTAAAAATTATGATATGGTGATGATGCTAGGGATAGCACATCAATTTTGTTCATTCCGCTCAACAGAGAAGTGCATCAAGTATAGACAAATGACAAAAAATCTACATTAGCACCATAATGAAATGCAGATTGTGACATGAATTTGCCTCCATGCCAAGCAGAATAGTATATGCGCAATTATCCAAAGCATATACAAAATCAGGGAAATGAAATAAAACTAACCATTACTTATATACCTAACAGTACAACTAAACTAAACCTGATGAGTCAAGATTGACTTCATTCAGCGAGCTATCTTCACTCTCATATCCTGAAAAATAAAATGAATTATGTTAGAAGAAATAATTGAGTTCAAGTCTCGCAATTTAAATCCAAAGCTCAGTATAAAATAATTTCAGTTGTGATGAAAATATTGATAAGCGTAGCATGCAGGACAACAATGCCACCCCTGTAGGTGTAAGCAATAAAGCGGAAAGAAAATTAATAACCACAAAAGAACTAAACACATGCAAGCCCTCGATGACCCCCACGATTCCTGTCCCTGTCGCCTCTATACCCTTCAAACGTTTGACCACTGTGAATATCAATTAACCAACACATTGATCACATTACAACCAAAAATCAAAACAGAACCTAAAGAATTATGTAACCTTTAAGCCAATTAGAGAAAATAAAAAAGTATACCATGACTGCACAAAAATAAAACACACGAAATTAGCCAACACATAGATCACATTACAACCAAAAATCAAAACAGAACCTAAAAAATTATGTAACCTTTAAGCCGATTAGAGAAAATAAAAAAGTATACCACAACTACACAAAAAGCAACACATGAAAGCAATGTGTTATATCTACATGTAAATTGTATGAGATCAATAATATTATACCAAGCATGCATCTATTTGTTGCTAATTTTTTGCCAAATAAAAATGAGCAGAGAAGGAAGGGGCAAGTTGAAGAAGTATGTGCCCACTGCAGTAGCTTGTATCCCTGTTAAGCTAGTATTCCATAGGTTAAATGAGGAGCTGGTTGACCGACATCAATAAGAATTAGTCTTGGATATAAAAGTGAACAACCATATAGAAAGTAATGCATTATATCTACATGTCAATTTTATGAGATCAATAATATTATACCAAGCATGCATCTATTTGTTGCTAATTTTTTGCCAAGTAGTTCTCGCTGTATCCATTCAAAAACCATTTCAAATAGTGGTTAAAGTGTAAGCTATCCACACAGGGAACGCACACCCAGCACATACTTTATGAATGACTGATTAAAGCAAGCAAAATTAGCCTTCTGCCATACCGCACCACTTTCAGGCATTTTCTCAAACAATTAACAAAACCTTAACATTCACTTTCATCTAAATACACAAAACCCTGAAATTAACAAACTCTAACATAGTACCTAAACAAAACATTGCAAACAATGCAGTGACCTTCTGCTACAAATAAGGTAGTTTGAATAGTCAATTGATGCAAGAAGCAATTTGTAGAAGGGTCAAATTGCTACAAATTAACAAAAGGGTCAAATTTCTACAAATTTGAGAGCATTTATTTGCAGGTGACAGATTACCAGATAGCAATTGAATGGGGGGGAGGTTTGAGATTTAGGGTTGACAGAGGTGGGTAGGTGGTGGGGGTTTTGGACAGAGAGAGAGGTAGAAGAGAGAGAATGGAGAGATACATACTAACCTGGTGGTCGCTAGCAATATTTGGCGATTGAGGGCTGGGCGCACAGGTTCTCCTCTCTGCCCAGGGAATGAAGATTTGGCCTCTTAGGCGGTTTGAGGGAAGTAGAGAAAGAGGAAGTGGTGATTGAGGGCTGGGCGCACAGATTTGGCCTCTTAGGCTGTTTGGCGGAAGAAGAGATTTGAGATTAGGGGAAAGGCGTGAGATAGAGAGAAAGGCGTGAAAGAGAGAGAGGTATGAGAGAAAGGGAGATGCAAAATAGAGAAGCGTGAGAGAGAGGGAGATGCAAAAGAGAGAGGCGTGACAGAGTTGTGGGCGGGAAGTTATATTGGGAAGATCTGGACCACTCTTTGTCTCGAATTCAAACTTCGTTCTACTTTATTATATAGATAAATAAATTTAAAGTTTTAAACTAAATCAAATTTATAATTTCTTAATTTGAGATTTTTTTAAAATTATGATTATTTTCTCTCTCATTTTATCTATATTATTACTATAAAATATCAACAAATGTGAAAAAATTTTAGTTTTCTTTTTTATCCTCAAACAATAGTATTAGGACTATTTTATCATAGCAAGCAAACATACACAATGACAACATTGAATTATTCAACTTCTCACATTCTCCCTTCAATGACAATGGCACATAGTATGCATTGGTTCAGTAAACAAGACAACAGTTAGCCTTCTAAAATTAAGTTTTCTTTAAGGCCATTGTAACTCCTGTTTTTTCTCTTCTTCCTTTTTGTAACGCATTGCCCACCAATCTGTACTACTATAAAATGTCAACAAAAGTGAAAAATATTTGTTTGACTAAAATAGCCTTAATAAAATAACCAATACCTCATATATCCTTTGTACTAAATACATGTTGAAACTTGGTCTTCGTTCATTCAAAACGTTTCTTCATCTTACTTGAAGGTTACGTTTCTCTACCTTAACTCAATTGCTACGTTTCCCCATCTAAAATACTTAATATTTTAAGTGTTAATAATTCTGATAATTATTCATTGTGCACTGAATATGTCCAACGTCATATTAAAACTCTGAATCATTAAATGCTTTCATACGCAAAGAGAAAATCCTATCATTCCTTTAATGCTCCAGTTCATTGGCTTATTGAAACTTTAATCCTCTCATATTCCATTAACAGGTTATCTCTTCAAAACCCTTTTAGTTTACCATCTCAAAGACAACCCCCTCCTCCTTCATCCTCTCTCTGTCACTCTCACCCAGTTTTGCCTTTGTTACAAAATTAGAGGGGTAGGGCTACTTGAATAGGTATTTTTTCTCCGTCTTCCATGATCTGCTCTATATCTATTTCCATTGTGTTGTTTATTTATGAGATTTTGAAAGAGGCATGTTTTTCTACCTCCACAAATCTTGCTTGAATCAAAATTTAACCATCAAGTCTGAAGAACGCAAAGAAATGGTACAAGAGACATGAAAAATGGAGGAAAATCAAAAGGACAAAAGAGAGAATCATAAGGAAACCAAAGTCAAGTGTTTATATGCAAATCCGATAAAAATATTTTCAAAGGACTGGTATCATTACCATGTGTCAAAAGTGAAGCTGGTGGCAAGAGGAACTGCTTCAGAATGGTTATGCACAATTCATATGCATATGTGTGAACAGTAGCGTGGTCTAAGTGTCTAGACCATTTATCTAAAACCTCCTACTTGTGTTATTCAGTATAAGCTTTTCTCAACAACTCAACGCACATTTAAGATGCTTTCAATCTTGTTTGCTTGAGAGCATTTTCCACCTTAATTTCATTCTTGAATCTACAACCCACAAAAAATACAAACAACACATGAAGAAGAAAGATACTTGATGTGTAACAATAGATTTTGTACTTCCGCTCTTCTTTGCTTTTTCCATGCCTCCATGTCGAAGGATTCTTGTAATTGTCGAGTTGCTCCTTGAATCAAACATATCTTAGATACTCTCTATTAAAATTCATGTTGGGGGTGAATGTTCATGTATAGCTTGACAAGAAAAAGGTAAAGATCGAATTTCATATAAGGTTGCTATAGGCTGAAAATTCTTAACTTTTAGTTTACTTTTTTGTATAAAAGAACAATGAGACATGTCATAACTACTGATGGTAGGTTCAAATCCTACTTTAGATTGTTCATATGTTAAAATTTTACTTAAGGGCTTCGTTTGTTTTATATCTTTAAATTGGTACAACACACATTCAAGCCCATGTTTCCCTAAGTCCTTAGTCCTTGTTGGCATAGGTATTAGCCGTAAAGCAAAGAGCTTTAATGATACTTACTTTTGTTTGAACTGGTTATATGGAATTTGATAAAAAAGATGAATCCACTAAGGAAATTGAATAGAAAAATGCCACAACCACTTGTCTTTAAATATGTTGGATCTATTATGTTTAAAATTTGTAGAGTTTTATATGAAGACATTTATGATATTTTAGACTTATGCAAGTGTCTGCTAGGAAAATGTGTCTATATTTTCTTGTGGTTTCTATGACAAATATGTCAGAAAAAAAAAAACAAAAAAAACAAAATTTAGCGGTTAGTAACCACAAAATTGGATGTGCTCTCTTAATGCTTTTACGAGATAGTTCATTAGAACTACTACCTTCAAAGTTCTAGAAGCCAGCCAAGTAATAAAGCATAATTAGATATGTGCATTTCCTTTGGCAAGTAAGTTGTTGTATCCCTATTATACATACACAAACAAATATTCTCTAATCATGTTTTTGGGATAGTGATGGTCCATATAAATGTTATTTACTTTGAATGCAATGAGTTGGACCTTTCATCAAGTTATAAGTTACATAAATGATATCTCAGTTGGGCTTTTGTATCAAGTACTTTTTGGCACTTCAACCTATAAATATTTCAGATGATGTCAAATTGTCATGTGAATGTATCTTTATGTACCCTTTTGTTCCATTGGATATAAATCATGAATAGAAGTCCATTTATGAAGGTTTACCTTCTAGATATTTGTGAGTTTTTCACCATTGATCAAGTTTTTTTTCTTTCTATTCTTTTGAATGTGGATAGACGCATTAAGGAAGGTGATCAAAAATGTGGTTCCATAGTGCATGTTTTATGTGTGCAAAAAAGACTGAATATAAGGGAACCAAAAGAAAGTTACTTTGTCCAATTCTTTCCACTGGCTTAGATATCAAACACTCAACACCTAATCTTATTCTTGCTTCTATGGAGTAAAATATCAATAATATTTTTGAGGAGTTCATTAATGTAGTTGCTCCAGACAATTATACAGGTAGTTCATGACTTCTACATTGATTAGTTGAAAAGGAAAAAGTATATATTCATGGTTGATTAATATGTTGTGAAAGAGAAAGAGAATAGTACACAATTTTTTTTTTTGCAAAACAAAACCAAAAAACCAAAAACTTGATTTAGAAATAATGTTTTATTTTACAATATTAGTTGCTTTCAATATAAAAAAATCGTTTGGATAAATATTATCTATGAACATCAGTTCTTGGTTTAATAATAAGAAATTAATCAAAAGAACATGTTGATCACCTACAACACATGTATGGTATAATATAAGTTACAAAAAACTAAACAATTCAGGTGGTTGGGTATACAGTGGAGTAGCACTTGTTTTCTAAAGAATTGAACAATTTACTTTGTGCGTGTCCTTTATCTGCATTCTCGTTTTAGTGGAAAATCTTTGCTCCTTCCTCTCCCTATCACCTCTCGTGAGGTTTTTATGTTAGTTTGCTGTATTTTAATTTCCGTTTTAACCTTCTTATATCTCGTGCAGAATGGAATCTCAGATCAAACATACCATTGTGATGAAAGTAATGGGTCGCACAGGATCCAGGGGCAGGTGCCTCAGGTGAGAGTCAAGTTCACTGATGACCAGAACCAGTCTATCATGAGAAATGTGAAGGGACTAGGGAGGGTTAAGTGTCGCTCTCTTTACTGAGTTTGAGAGGGAGGCAAAAAGGTTGTGGTGATGGCTCTATGTTTTCTTATGTCTACTTAAGGTTTTGAATGGTTAGCTATGGTATCAGATTGTTTCGTCATAAACCTTTTATCTTTTTTTTTTTTTGAACTGGAATAGTAAATTTATATATTCAAGTAATAGAGTCAAAATTACAATCTAAAAGTAAAAGAAGTCTTGACTCAGTAGGTGGGCAACAAAACCAATTACTAGAGAGATTTAGACGTCTATAGTTTGCTGTCAGTCAATGGACAGTCCATGAACACAATGATAACCAATAACAATAACATTTAAAACTAAATATCGTAACATTGAATTCTAATCACTACAATCATATCATAGTTCAATATTCCAAAAACAATATTATTTAAAACCAAAAAATAATAATATTTAAAACAAAAAATTGTATCATTTAAAACCAAAAACAGTAACAATAATATTTAAAATCAAAAACAGTAAATGTTTTATGAGATCATGGTCCCTAATGAGATCATCACCAACATTTCTTCAAATCTAACCTTAGCCGGTCAATGGGTCATCACCAATGTCTTCCTTTTCTACCCAGAAACCATAATCCAACACCACTTTGTCGGAAACGAAATATTTAGCCGACCCGATACAACAATATGCTTCAATTTTGTGCCGGCCATGAGTAGATATAGAAGCAAAAACTAGTCAAAAAATAGGAGCTCCATAAGATTAAAGTTGGGACGCCTTTGGCTATGGACGTTTTCGGAATCATTGTTTACACCATCTAACGGAACGTTTCAATCCGATGTCTCAGTGAAGGTCATGAAATCATTGTTAAAATTCTTGAACAAGACCAACTCTTTTTAAACTTTAAGAGTTTAAATTAAGATTCGAGTGATCTTTTGGAATACAAATTACAATTAACCCTAAATTTAATAACGAATAAGTTTAAGATATGTACTTTATCAGACATTCGTCACGTTTTTATTGGTCATTCTACTCGTTTTCCAAATGCAGCTCTCTGATGTTGTTGGATCAACGGGACCACTTTCATCAAACGGTTAATATCGTATTTTCAATTGCTTTATCCTTTTATAAGACGTAACATTTGGTGATGTGATCTCTCTCTCTCTAGCTCTCTCGGTATAAAAGGCAATGACATAGCAGATCATTGCTCAATCTTGTGCCGGCCATGAGTAGAATCAAATAGCATACTAGTCAAAAAAATACGAGCTCCATAAGATTAGAGTTGGGATGCCATTAGTTATGGACGTTTTTGGAATCATTGTTTACACCATCTAACGGAACGTTTCGATCCAATGTCTTGGTGAAGGTCATAAAACCTTTGTTACAATTCTTGAACAGGACCAAGTCTTTCTTCTTCCTAGATGTGTATACCTTTTTCCCATGGTCCTCTAATCCCCTAAACATCAACCTTGACTACACTTTGTTAATGGCGAAGAACATTTGTTATGCCTATCTTCAAGAAAGAAATACTGAAGGAGATCAGTTTGAAATACAAAATTTATAAAAATCAGTAATGGGAAAATTGACCTTTGAACGAAGAAGAAGCAAATTTGAATTTCATATCTGAAATTGGAAAGAATTAAAAGTTGTCGGCATTTATGGAATTATAATATCCAAATTAATTTGAAAATTTCTTTCGAACGTTAAAACAATCTATTAAGGGTGTTTTAGGAATAAAAAAGGGAAAAATTGACTTAACTACACAATTATTCTAATAGGTTTACGGATTAATTGCAAATTATACCTCGAGAGATCACTCGAATTTAAATTTGCACCCTCAAAGTTTAAAAATATTAATTTAGACCCTAAAAGTCATAAATTCGTATAAATATGCACCTGGGCTAAATGATGTCCATTTTGCTGTTAAAAAATTTTGGACTAATTGCAAATTGCACCTTCAAAGTTTAAATATTTCACATTTATGATCCAAACAAATTTCATCCATTAATACTGTTAAATTAAATACCTATCAATTGTGTCGTGTCATAACATTTTTGTGTCGTATCATTTTATGTCTTCTCGTATAATTTGTGTCTTATTCAACTCAATAAAAAAAAACTAACACAAAAAAAAATTTGCATGTCAAGTTAATTTCATTATGTCGTATATTTCACATTTAAGACAATTCATATAATACTATTTAATTTTTTAAAAAAATTATAAAATACTAATTTTTTACATACAATATTCGTTAAATAACTATTTTCTATCTAAAGTTAGACACGAATCTTTTGACTGTCCGATCAAATTAAAATTAGATACCAATAACATGAATTAACGGATACTATAGACAAAAAATAGTTATTTTACGAGTATTGTAGGCAAAAAATAAGTACTTTATAATTTATTTAAAAATATTTTTTTGTTCACTCGAACACGACATAAAAATGTTACGAAACAACACAATTGAGAGTTATTTATCGAGCATTAATGGATGGAATTCTTTTTGGGTCATAAATGTGAAATATTTAAACTTTAAGGGTGTAATTTATAATTAACCCAAAAAAATTTAATTGCAAAATGGACAGCAGTTAGCCTCAGGTACACATTGATACGAATTTATGTCTTTTAGGGTATAAATTAATATTTTTAAATTTTGAGAGTATAAATTAAGATTCGAGTAATTACAATTAACCCTAAATTTGATAACGCATAAGTTTAAGCTATGTACCTTAAAGGGATGATGCATGGGGATATAAATTGATATTTTTAAACTTTGAAAATGTAAATTAAATTCGAGTAATCTTTTGAGGTATAAATTACAATTAACTCTAAATTTAATAACCAATAAGTTTTTTTTTTTTGTTGATCAAGAATAACCAATAAGTTTAAGCTATGTACTTTAAAGGGATGATGCATGGGAACGATCCCTAATATTACTATATAGGCTTTTACACTTAGAAAATATTAAAGCACGAGTGGGGTGCATCTTAAGATTATTGTGACTCCAAGATTTTCTATACCTAAGAATCTTAGGAAAGGAGGCGATCTTTAGCATTAAAAAAAAAAAATCTACTTGAATATAATTTGTTGATTTAATTATTTTTATATTATTGGATTGATAATGGATCCCAATATTAATTAGGATATTAATTCAATGACTAGAATATATTAGATCAATAAACAAAATTAAGGGTTAACAGTACTTTGTCTCTAAAATATGCTCTCTTTTTTTTTTTAATTTAGTCCTCAATGTATTAATTTGATCCCTAAAATATTCAATTTGTGTCATTTTAGTCCCTAAATAGACGGACCGTTAAATTTTTTTTATGGAAGTGGTCACGTATTATTTTTATAGACAACAGCACGTGCCTAACACGTGATTATCCTGTCAAAAACTTAACGGTCCGTCTAGGTGGGGATTAAAATAACACGAATTAAATATTTTAGGGACCAAATTAATACATTGAGGACTAAATTGACAAAAAATATATACTTTAAAAATTAAAAATGCTATTAACCTTAAAATTAATAATTTTTTTTAAATTAATAAATTAGGTTCAAATGATTTTTTTCCTAAAGGAAACGTATTGACTAACTAATCTACATACATCGTCATGCTTTAATTTCAACCTAACGTAATCAAAGCAATGCAAATAAAATAGATTTTCACATCGACCAACATGAGGATGCAAATAAACGACAGGGGAAGCAGCTCCTCTGTTGTTAGTTTGGCATAGTAAACTTCCTTTTCAAAAACAAGCCCATTCGCTTATCAGCACCCAATTTTTTTAGAATAATATTACGCTGATCAAATTTTAAGACTAAATTTAGAGCTCAAATGACATGACAAAATATTATTTGTAGTCTTCATTGGGGCTCAGATGACATGACACCAAAAAAAGAAACCCAAGTCAGCTGTCATGTCATTTGAGCTCGAAATTTGATCAGTATAACATTATTGATTTTTTTATTACCCATAAAAACTCTATCAAGACCCAATATATGTATCTTGTTGATTGGTCATCTGGCGCACCAATGATTCATGTTATTTCTCCCAACAATATTGTATTATTCTGTGGTGTACCTTTGACTAATATACAAGTTGAAGATAAATGCTGTTTTTAATCAACAAAAATTATCAACAGAACAGGTGAACCACTGAGTCTGAGCTACCAAACAACTTAAATAAGACCAGATAAGAATTAAATGAAGGTAGAGAATTAGATTCTAGGGTTAATCTAAGGACCGCCTTTGTATCAGCCTCTCCACTCGTTGTCCAAATGCAGCTGTGTCTGTCA
Source organism: Ilex asprella (assembly GCA_023539305.1). Taxonomy (NCBI): domain Eukaryota; kingdom Viridiplantae; phylum Streptophyta; class Magnoliopsida; order Aquifoliales; family Aquifoliaceae; genus Ilex; species Ilex asprella. Next base: position 9,969,848 of record CM042185.1, read on the forward strand.
GTTTAATATTATTTCAGTAATGTTATGTTGATCAAATTTTGGGATCAAATTAAGAGTTCTAATGACATGACATCATATTATTTGAAGTTTTTATTGATGCCCAAATGACATGGCACCAAATAAAGAAGCTCAAATCAACTGTCATGTCAGTTGAACTCTTAATTTAATCTTAAAATTTGATCTGTGTAACATTACTGACATTATTTTTCACAAGCCATTTTGGGCATAAAAAATGTATAACAAAAGTCGGCAACACTGCACCAATCGACTTGTTCACTATTTTGTACGACGTGACATTACGTCATGTGATCTCCCTCTCTCTCTCTCTCTCTCGCTATATCGAAGAAATTTCCTGCTTATAACATTAGTCCTCTGTAAAAGGAAAGACAAATTAAGCACATCATTCCTCAAGCTCAACATAGTCGGAGAGAAAGGTACTCTCCTTGAACTCTCTTTCACACTATTGCTCTATTATACTAAAAATGATTCGATTTTGCTGTGTTTTAGGTTTGCAACTTGGACAATGGCAGGCTATACATTCTGTTTTGAAAAGAAACTCACACCAACAGACATTTCACGAAATCTGGAGATACCAAAGTGGGCACCTGACTTGCCTCCTGGAAATGCCACCATGCATGTACTCGACCCAAATGGAGACACCACCTGGGAGTTTATATGTTCAACAAGGAGCAGCGGTCGACGATCGATGACATACCAATGGATTGATTTTGCAAAGAAGAAGGAACTTAGGCCCGGTGACATACTCCGATTCTATCGGTGGACGAATGGAGATGGGTATTTCGTGGAGCTTGAACGCCATACCATCCGACTCTTTGGTGTAACCATATACATCGGCTAAACTTCGATATGTACTACTTATCAGAGGAGGTTACGTGTTGTTTGTTTCGTCGTCTTTCGAGTCTTTATGTTTTACTTGTTTTCTCCTGGGTGTGTTAAATTTTGACCTTAAACAAGGTTGGAGGTGATGCTGGTGCTGGTGCTGGTGGTGTAGCAGGTCAATAAACTACAGTTCGGTGTCTTTTTTATACACAATGACAAGAATGAAAGCAACTTGAGTCTCATCCAAATCTGTTCCAAACATTGTAATCAATATTTAGTGTACTTCGAAGTGTGTTGTGTTTGTTTGATAGAATATCTGTTTTGCAACTAGGCCAGTTATCATTGTGTTTGAGCCACAAAATTGAAAACTTACTACTTTCTGCCACCCTCAAAGCTCTTCATATGTAGAGATTGCTTAGCTGATCTTCCTAATGTAGTTATATCACTCAGTAACAAAATGGTCAAAATACAATAGCTCAGCGGTGGTGATGCCATGATGATATACTACAATTCAGGAGTTGGTGGCGGCGGTGGTGGATAATTCAGTGGTACCGATTCTGGTGGTGCCATAGTGGTGTACTACAATTCAGTTGGTGGCGGCGACGGTGGTAGACAATTCAGGTGGAAGAAGAAAGTCAAAAAACGACAAAATAAGTGGTTCTCAAGTCAACCCGGGTATTTTGCAACTAGAACTTGATCCATATGAGTACAATAATATTCTATACTGTAGGGTCCACATGCAGAAATGCTCTTTTGAATTGGTCTCAAACCCTAGTATGTTCCTTCATCTTCTTCGGCGCCGATCGTCAGACTACTCCATAACATATCATATATAACAAGGTTTTTTTTCCCGGTAAGCCATATAGAAACAAGGTTTTTTTGACTAACACTATTTCTACTTAAAAATAGAAATGAGACAGTCCCTTATAAATACACACACACCCTAAGGTTATCTGATATAGAATAATTCCTGTCCATCTTTCACCTAGACCCAAAGACCTCCTTGTACTTTAAAACGGGCCTGAAATAAAATACAACAGAGTCCACACGAGACCACCTGAAAAGCACATATACCAGCCGTTACTCCATCTATTTGGTGTATGAAAAGTTGTGTAGCCATATGGCCCACTGAATTAACAATTACACTAATGTGGCTGATGTGTCATGTTTTAAATGGATATTCGTAAATCCATTGGTTTCGTACAGAAGTGTAAGTACAAAATTCATGCGTGTCAATTATATAAAAGATAATGTTACACTGACTAAATTTTGAGATCAAATTTAGAGTTCAAATAATATGACAATATATTATTTGAAATTTTTATTGAGACCCAAATGACATGACACCAAATAAAGAAACTCAACTCAACTATCATGTCATTTGGGCTTTAAATTTGGTCCCAAAATTTGGTCACTGTAACATTACTCTTATATAAAAACTTGTTTAATTTTAGTTTAGGCTTCAATTATAAATATTATTATTATTTTCTAATGTCTATATTCTTGAAGACAGTCTTCCTTTCGTTTTTGCATAAGTCCCACCACGCTACTGCACTCATATGCCACAACATTTACAAGAAAGAAATACTATTCCTGGAATTCAAAGCATCTAAAATAACCTTTGGAGTGGTGCCGGCTGCAACGGTGGTTATGGCCTACTGGCGGTGGTGCCGTGGTGTTGACAATAATGCATTTTGATTATTTATTTACAGGTTAACCAGCCGTGACCCAAATTTACAAGAAAAAATAGCAAATTCAGGAACACAGAAAGGACATGGTGGGGCTTAGAGGTCCCGTTGCCAGACATTCCCTCTGTATTATTAGCTTTTCCCATTGCACATCCCAAGTACCATAGGGCATAGTTTCAATTGGGATTTTGAGACTAAGTTTTTTTGGTCTTACTATGTCAACCCAACATGCAAGTTAGAGATGTCAATCGAATTTAGTCGGAGTCCAACCGAGCTTTTCGATCCTTAGTATACTCCGGCTAAGCACGAGGAGACTGTCTTAGCATCTTAGGCTCTACATCAACTGTAAATTTCAATTTCTTACTCAAACTCGGCGTCGTTTGTAGCCCATATGCTCAAGTTTGATTCAATTTGACTTACGTTTCATACTGTGAGCTCAAATTTAAGTTCAAAGCCCTGCTAGACTCAGAGCAAGTCCGAAACACACATGACCAATGAAACTTTAAATATCTTTAACACAAAGCTAAGAGTTTTTTTTTGGTTATTTTTCCACCAAGTAAAATTTTTAAGTATAATATTTATAAGCAAACCAAGCTCGGGCCTAAGGAGTAGAGGTGGTGCGTAATTTCAAGAAGAATATGATTGTTTGCTTCTATCAAATTATAAATCCAGTTGAAGAATGGGAGAAGGAAGCAACATGGTATATACATCTGCATAATAGCCAATTCACCCAATTATCAACCAGTTGTTCCCCTATGCTTCATGACGCTGATAAACAACGACCCTTTTCGCAATGGTTTTCAAGTCCAGAAACGATGCATACAAAATCTCTGTCCCCCCTTTCCTCCTTTGCATGATGAACCAAATCCGTTTCAAGGAAAAAATAACGTTAAGAAACATACATAAATCAAACTAATGGGAAGACCAATAGATTGAAATAAAGATGGCTTGAATTAACCAAAGACATCATTCAAGTTTCAAGCAAACTTCTTTCCCAGTTAAACACGCCAGTATTTTCCACATCTACATGAGATAGAACCTGTAAATCTAAAGATTTCTTTCCGAGGACATTTGAAATTACCACCAGAAGAGTTTGACAAGCATGGATTTCATCCATCTTCTCTGCAACAGTACGTTCAGAAGAAAGATCCTTCCATGGCTGGTAAAATGACCTGTACAAATGAAGGAATAAAAGGGCTTCAGTTTGACAATGACAGTGAGCGTAGCATGGCAGCAGAGAAGTAGCTACAAGGCAAGGAGTTGGGACTTCAAATTTTTAAGCCCAAATCCAGCCGAATTTCTCAAATAAACCTCAGCAGCTATAGCAGCTTCTTTTTTTCTGCTTTCTTTCAGTCTTTTTGTGAGCATCTGTAAGTGTCTGTTATTGGAGAAAATATTCATTAGAACGGTGATACCACGTGGCAAAGTGATGTGGTATCACCAATTAATAATATTAAAACAAATAAGTACATGGACCCCACAAAAATTAATAACTAACTTGTCATGTAAGCAAACAACTTCACACACTCCCATGTAAGGCCATGTGGGGTTCACCTTTCCCATTTAGAGTTTTATTATCGGTCGGTGATACCATGTCATTAATGGTGACATAGTATCACGGTTGCATTCAATATTTACTCCCGTTATTGGTGTTAAAAGTAATTGGATAGAATTCTAGATAAAATCACTGAACAAAAAAATCATATACATTATCTGAAATTGAGCCACCACTGTGGGGTCCAAGCTTCCACGACTCGAATTCATGATGCTCATATCACAATAGAGCAATCTTATCGTTGCATCCAAACCCGCTCCCTTAGAAATTAAATTGTCTTTGCTCGAATGAACAATGACTTTGGAGTTTGGTTAATTTTATATTTTCATCCAATATCACCACTGTACAAGTTGTTCCTTTTAATTTTGATCCTAACATGAATTTTATTCTGCAAGTAAACATCATACCCGCAAGGTGATAGTTGACTTAAATCCACTACTACTGGTCATTATGATTTAGTTATTGAGATCATTATCTCATTGTAGCATATCAAGAATTCAAGGCAATTTTTGTTCATTAATAACCATTTAGTTTTTAATGAGCACATTTTTTTTCTCATCTATGAACTTTGTTATCTAACACAATTTTAGTCTTCATTGACCTAACAATTGAATCACTTGACACATCGGTTGAACAAGTGACCTAAGTGACCTCAGTGACCTAGACCCTGGGCGAGTTACTATCTAGGCCGGGTTTGTCTCTTCCTATTTCCCCACTCAACAACTGTAAACCCCCATAAATTTCAAGTAATATAATGATAAATTGTTTATTAATTTAATATAGGTAATGGTGTAGAAATGAATCACAGAGGTTATAATTGTACGAAATGTTAATATTGTAAATATTAGTCAAAACTTAGTTTCAGCTCCTGAAGATAAGAAATAATTTATAATACAACTTATATCAACTATGTGTGAGGTGTAATTGTATATTGTATATTGTATAGGTTTAGGTTGGTTTTGGAAGGGTTAGAAATGGATTAGAAAATGAAAAACGGGTGAAGTAAGCAAATCTGGGTAGTAACTACCAGTAGTCGAGTGCCTAGTGTACCCGAACTACCGGTAGTCAACAGGTAGTCGAGTACCCAGTATACCCGAACTACCGATAGTCAACAGGTAGTTGATTATCCAACGTACCCGACCTACCGGTAGTCGCTGTAAAAATCTGATTTTTTTTAGTCACAAACAGCCGGTTTCCCTTCCACTATAAATTCTTAATGATGCCTCCTTAGCCTTCATTTCAGCCATTTTAACCCTCGGAAACATTAGAGAGGAAGAGAGAAAAGGAAAAGTAAGAGATTCAAGGGTAATTCAAGTTGGAGAAGATCAAACCCTTCTCTCCTTCACTCAAATCTAAGAACACAAGTAGGAGATTTCTTCTCTTTCTCTTACATTGAAGTTAGGACTTATGTATATATGTATGTTTTGTTCTAAACGTTATATATATGATATGAAATCATCATCTCTTAGTCTTTTGGACAAAGATTACATGCTTTTAACAAAGTTAGGGTTGAATACCCATGAAATCTCTTTTTGTATTTCAAAACCCTAGTTTTTGGAGAGTGATGAATTTTCTTCTTAAATTCTTCCTTTATTATTGATGTTAGAACCATAGAACTTTGTGTGGAGTAATAAAATAATGTAATTGTGATCTCTTATATTTTTCATAATTGGTTATTAGAATTGTCAGATGATGAATTTGAGAATTTTTAAAATATGCTTACAATTGAGAATATGTTGATTTCTTTATTATATGATTGTTGTGACGGACTTGAATTGCCATTGAGAGATGCCGTAGAGCGTTAAAGGTTAGTCTATCCCATTGGGGGTGAGATGATTTCCTAACACTTGTAGTGGATTATCATTTAGTAATGCAACCACTATCGTTCATTAGAGTTCGAACAAGGATTGGTATACCTTTCCTGGGGAGGGATTCGTCACTACCATTAGGATGGTAGACGCCCTTTTCCGAAGTGATTGTGATGGATAGACTAGGTATAATCGTTGGGTAGATTCCTAAGAAACAATCAACGTACATGACACGGGGATGAACCAAAATATATATATATATATGAGAACATGAATTAGATTCCGTCGGAGTCGGTGCATTGGTATGGGACAATGCAACGGCAGGCGAATGCCAGTTGTGGGTTATTGTTCATTGTACCAGAAACGGTTTCTACAAGAGTTTTTGGAAGTATGAGATTTCACAAGAACTTGTTGAAAATAGTTTATGGTGGAATGGATTATGTTTGAAAATGGTTTGTTAATTGTATATTGATTTAACTTATTCATTAAATTACTGTTGTTCCTTAAACTTGAGATACGTATAAATATTCCAGTTTTAATTTTAAAAGTTCTATATGTTATTTGTGAAATGAGACCGACCTGTTTTATATGATTTTTAAACCTTGTTTGAGTCTGAGAGGATTTTCTTACAAAGCTTAGCGCTCAACTCCTCCACAATAAATATTTTTCAGATTATACTCTAGAGGAGGAGTTTGGAGTTGATGCGCCGGAGCATTGGGGAGCTCCAATAAACGGACAGGTGGATCCTGATGTAAATGCTTAGAGCTTTATTTCCTTTTTATGCTAGACTATGAAATTCATTTGGGAGATATTGTGAAGTCTAGTTTTGTTTTGTATTTCCGCTGCATTACCTTAGTTGATTTTTGGGATGTAACTTCCATTATATGACATATTCTTTTGGATAATGTTGTGAGTATTTTATGGAGAATGAATGAAGTCTCATTTATTCATAGATTATATTAGTGCTCTCAGGCGGTGAATGGTGTTTAGAATGTAATGTCGTCCAAGGTGGTATTTGGGGGGTTACAACAACCAACAAAAACGACAATCTTTGCTACTAGGGAAATCATATTTAGGCCAATGAGCAAAAAGGTTTAGAGTAGGGTGTATCAGAAGTTTAAAACAAACCCCAAACAGATATTGGTTCAACTGCTATGGAAATTATCCTTTATTCAGCACAGAAATGATCAAACATATGATACCTGCATGTTCGATGGTAGAGATATTTATGCATTTCCCTTTTTGGACCGAATTGATAGTAGAATTCAAAGAACACACAAAATGTGGAGAAGAGCAAACACATTACCATCGCCAAGCAGGATTAGCTTCAGCAGGAAAACGAATCCTCGACCACAGCGACATCAAATGACTCCCATGGCCAAGCCGGTTGTCAGCTTCTGCACAACATCAAGAAAAATAGCAAAGCTTCAACAAAGGAGACAGCAAATTCCTTCTTTGTAATTAGACAGTGAATTGCTTAAGATCCCAAGAAGTTGAAAAGTCAAAGAATGAGAGAAATACCTAAAGGCTTTGACATTGATTGCTTACAATTCACAAGAAGTTGAAAAGTCAAAAAAAAATCCAACAGGGAAAGACTGGCCTTCGAATCATATTTTTGAATATTTAGTTACTATATAATCTCTAGAAAGAGAGTAATACCTTTAGGCTTCAAGAAATAAAGATCCATAGACAAAAGTGACACTCACAATTCTCAAATTAATTTTCCATTATTCTAAAGTGACTTATAACTTGACTTGGCCTCTAAAGGTTCCCAATATCCAGAGGCGGACCAAGCACTTTTTCCTTTGTGCAAGCAGGGCATCCCTTTAAGGTGGGGACAGCGCAAAACAAATGTGTAATAATGAAAGTGTTATGCGATAATTAGCCATTTCATTAGTAAGGTAAAAAATCGACTATATTGTAGAAACAATAACAAAGCAATGTCTCCATATAAGAGAAAATCAATGTCATTTTGAACCAAAAAAAGCTACATAAAAGTACAATCAAAACAGGACCATTTCTTATTTGTTAGATAGTTGTTATAGAATTTTTTTTTTTTTTGAAGGGGGAGGGTGCTGA